>CAOKZL010003295.1:0-109414 GCA_948472985.1 Iguana delicatissima | reverse complement strand
CCTGACGGGGGCTGTCCGACAGTGGAATGTGCTCCACAAGTGTGGTGGAGTCTCCTTTTTTGGGGGTTTTTTAAGCGGAGGCTGGATGGCCACTTGTCGGGAGTGCTTTGAGGGTTTTCCTGCATGGCGGGGGGTTGGACTGGATGGCTCTTGTGGTCTTTCCAACTCTACATTTCTATGATTCTATGATTCTATGTGGACCACATTGTCAGGGATGAGCATCATGCTTAAAAAAGGAGGACATCAGAGGAAAAATGGAGCCATATTCCATGATGACAGTGGACATCTGGCCCGGGTTTCAAAAAATGAAGTGACAATTAGAGGACAGTGGGGGGAAAATTAAAAATCCTAAACAGCCTGTACCTTTTGTGTTCCAAAATCATCTCCTTTGGCAAAACACATCAGGTTAAATTTTTGTCCTGGAATGTGCAGGATGGATTTCTAAATCCAAGGATTGTGAGGTTTCTGATTTCCTACAGGAATTTGATATAATTTTGCTCCAGGGACTTACAATAAAACTGGATATTAATGGCTACGTTTTTTGGAGCAACCTGCTATAGCTCCAATTGGGAAAAGGGAAGCTAAAAGCCGGACTCGCCATTTGGTGCTCCCTCCCTACATGTTTCTAATGTATGTCACCCATGTGGTCAGATTGCTATGGCATGTGTACTTGAGTTTGGATTCATGTGCTTATTATTAGTTAAGGGTTATACCCCCCAATGACGAACAGGGAAGATATCACCCGATAATGGGAGACACTAGAAGAATACATAATCAAGTTGGAAGTGCAGTTTCCTAAATGCACATAATCGTGAGGGGGGTTTTAATGCTTTTGGGGCCCAGACGACAAGACCGTCTTTTCCCCCCATTCCTGGCACTTTAACGATTTGGAGGATATGTGCTTAACATAACAGACACTCAAAGGACACAGGGATTAACTATGCCGGTATATGTCTTGCAGATGGTGGGGCGCCTTGCAATAAGAATAATAATGGGGCCCCAAATTTTGAACAAACTGGAGAATACACATATTTTCAGGAAAGGGGAGTAGCACAATAGACTATGTATTATTTCTAATTCTATCTGTAAACATATATGCAGTTTTCTGTGCCAGCTAGAACTAAGCGATCATCTATCCTTTCTCTGAGTTTGGAAACCTCTTTTGATACTCGTTTAACCCCCAGAACAACTTAACTCAGCAGTGGCTTAACCCGGAAAAAACTAAGATGGTCTGATAATGTAAGTGGTAAGATTTCAACATTATTAAACTCACCAAGGTTTAGGGGGCTTTAAAAAATCCTTTTAGAGTCACAGAAAATACAAGTTGCCCTGGAAAACTATTCACTGCTCACTGCGTTGTTGGCTAAGACAATAAGGAGCATAGAAACAAGCTCTTTCACTGTTAGACATAAGAGGATGACAGGATTAGATTTAGAATCCTGGAGGCAAGGGACCTCCTGAGGAAAGTGTTCTTATACAGGGAAAACAACTCCCCCTCTTTGCCAAAGAGCTACTTTATAAAAAAATACTATAAAATCTTATGCTAAAAATCAAAAGGAAACCAGGTACAGGCAATGGTGGGGATTCCTTCCTCTTACAAAGGAATACCAGAGAGTTCTGGGCCATTGTCACAGGTATGCTAGGCAATTGGAGGGTGCCCCCAATGTAAAATACCCCCGCATTCTAAACCTTTTTTCCCCACTTTGTTCAAGGACTGTGAAGAGTAAAGTGGAAGGAAAATGTTTGGCCTCGTGGAAAATCTGGCCATTACCTGGCCCCCCGTGACCCAGCATGAGGTTGTAAATTTGATCTCCACAATGAGATCTGGAAAGCCCCAGGGCCAGATTTAATCATGCCTGAGCTCTTAAAAGCAAATATCTCATTCCTTCTCACTCTTGATTGGCCCAGGGCCAAGCTGATCCTTGCACAACGAATCAAGGATATTGATATTCAGTATTCTATATCCACTGCACATACAACTTGCTCTCCCATTAGTTTGGGTTTGAGGTTTAATCCAATTAGGGGTGCAAACTATCTCGGAAATTTAACAGTCTCCAAATACCGGATGGCATTTAGTAAAGCTAGAGGGACGTTTTCAGCAAACTGAGTACAGGGATCGTGTATGCCCCTGTGGGGAGGGACTAGTAGAATCCTTATCTCATGTACTCTTTTATTGCACCTTCTATAAGGATGATAGGCTAAGGTTAATAGTTCCTCTCCTAAGCAAGTTCCCTGGAAGATCCTTGGGATGGTATTTACTACATTAGAGGATACTGAAAAAAGAGTAACTGAGGAGGTAGCAAAGCTTCTCTTCAGTGCTATTAAAACTCGAAGGTCTATGGTACACAAATGTTAACATTTGAATAATGCCTTCTGTAGTAATCATCTGAGATGGGGCCATATCTCTAGGAACTGCAGGGCTACCATGAATTCTATACGAAGAAAAAAGGTTGCAAGAGCTTCAATAGAAATTTTAACATATGATATGCTTTAAATTTTATAGTTTCCTATCTAATCTTAAACTTAACTTATTAAGCTGCTTTTAAAAAGTATTATATCTAATTAATTACATATTGCATTTTATCTTATTATAAATATTTTTATTTCTATGTTTTTATCCCCACGTAGAATGAATATAACGTATATAGAAGTTATACATTGTATGTAACAAGTGTTTTGCCTCATGGTTTGTTGACCACAATAAAGGCTTGACTGACTGACTGAGTATAAAGGCAAACAAAAAGTCACTCAGGAAATAAATACATGTTAAGATTACTTATTGCACTTTTTGACTTTCGTGAGAGTTCCATGCCCCAAACCCTCGTGAAAGTTGAGCAGCCACTGTATAAAGACGTCCTGTCAAAACACCCTCACTAGTATGGGTGCTTTCTTATATAACAACAGAATTGGAGGGAGCACTGAAGACCATCCAAGTCTACACTCACAGCACAGCATGGCCCGCCATTGCTTCAATAACTCCAGCAAAGGCAAGCCCACCACCTACTAAGATAATTTTCTGTGCTGTCAAACTGCTCCCAGGACATGCTATGTTAACAATTTGTGAAATAGTTCTGTGCATAGAATTTCTCACAATATGAAAGTGAGGGCCTGCATATTTTCAGAATATTCTCATTTATAGCCCAGAAAGTTTCTAGATCTTCGTAACATTGCTTGAACCTTCCAATAATTTTGTATATGCCTGAGCTGTTGAATATAAATGTTTGTTGGTTAAATGTCATATTTTTCTTTTTTAAACCCAACAAACATACTCAATTTCCTTGTATGTATTTGTAATAACAGACACATTTGTGTTATGATTTTTTAGATAGTGAATTCACCACACAATGAAGAGTTTTAGACTGTTATTCTGTACATTAACAGTGGAAATTATGTCGCTCTCCAGATATTGTTGAACTGCAATTCCCAGGAGTCCTAGATAGCCAGTGGTAAGGAGTGCTGGGAGTTGTAATCCAACAACCTCGGAAGGGCTGCATAATTCTCACCTCTGCAATTACGCTTATTTGGAAGAGAATCTCACTGAACACAGCAGAACTGGTTAGATATAGATAGACACAGAAACAAGAGGATTGCAGTATTAACATCCAGAGAGCCAAGGAGGGTGCCAAGACCTAAAGAATGGGTGCTCTTGTTTCACATTGGGAATGAGCAATTATTTATTTATGAACTTGCTATATGTCTTGTACTGTCTGGAAGAAGACAGTTCAGTATCTTCTATGATGCTTATCTGATCTATGTTCTTTACAAACCTATTGGCTTGAGTTAGTTAGTTAGTTAGTCAGTTTGCCATATCCTTAAGTAAAGGTATTAGGAGTGAAGATTGATTCTTTAAAAGAACTTTCAACAAGCAACAGGGCAAAACAAGCACTGTACAGATATGTTACCATGGTGTCTGCAATTTCACTCATTTTCAGCAGGAGAGCTCTCCAGCCTTCCAAACTTCCCAAATTGAGCCTTTCCGGTGTGTACCCGCTACACTGGCAAAAAAAGAAAAAGAAAAAGAAAAAAAAGAGCGAAAGGCCTAAATACATGTGATATTCTTAGTTGCTTTCAATTGCAGGGTTGCCTTTCCTTTCCTTTAATTACCAGAAGGGTGTGGCAGAGAACCTGGGAGGGACTGACACTTCCTGCCACAGTCATAATGAATGGCATTCTTCCTGCTGCATTTAGGCTTAAGAGACAAAAGCTGCCATTATGCTGCTGGGGTAGGGGGTGGCTGTGATTGTGTCAAGGGCAAGAAGGCTTAAATCAAGGGAGGGGAACCCACAGCCTGCAAGCTTCATTGTGGTTGCCAATCCAGCTTGTTGAGTTTCTCCAGTCACCCTGCCCCCTAAGAAAGGTGACTGGGAGATCTCCATGGAAAACTTTGCTCTCCCGTCACCCTCCTTACACTGGGAAGATGAGAGGGGAATGAAGTTGGCTGCTTGAAGAAAGCACAAATTAGCAAACTTCCAGCCAGTGTTCTGGAGGTGAGCAGCCAATGAAGGCATGGGCATGGGCACACCCCCCGGCATCTGGTCCATGAGGGCAGGGAGAATAAATCCATAAGCCCAAACCAATTCTTCACATCTGGGTTAAATCCCCTGCTGCAGATCCTAATAAACATCAACCCTTACAGGCACATGAACTCAAACCAATTAGTGGCCCCTTGTTAGAGGCATCCCACGGCACAGCCCAGAGAGGGGAAAAAGTACAGGGTGACATCTCATCACTCTGAAATGAGGCTCCTGTCATTAGGAAGCAAAGACTTTCTTATTCAAACAGGTTTGTTCGTTCATTGAAAGAGATTTTAATAGGTGGTTACTGTTTATTTTTAAAGTTTATAGATGGGATTTTACTGATTTGCTTATATGTTTGGATTGCTATTTTCTACTTTACCTCTTATATCACTTCATACACCATTTGTGGTGGAAAGCTGGGTTTACATTTAACAAACAAACAGAATGAGAATTGTGTAGAGCACAGACCCCAGCTGGCTTTAATCAGAGACAAGGCAGATGATAGTCCACAAAGTGCCATTCCAGCATGAAGGAGAGGTACAGTAAAAGTCCAAGAGAGAGGCACTGTGGAAAGTAAATGGCTGGAGCATGCCACGTTAGCAGATCTTCCCATTCTTCGGCACTATATCCAATATTATCTCAGGCCTTTGCCTTTACACAGTGAATGGGAGAAGTTTCCTTTAGCTCTGTAGGAAAGTCTCAAAGCCAGGGCATGTGGCAGAAACAGCTGTGCAGCTATCGCCGCCTTCTAAGGCAAGGTGAGAAAATCAGTTTGTGCTGCCACAGCTCATTGGAAACACAGGCCCCAGTGGAGAAAGATGTGGCTTGTAAACAGAAGTAACAACTGTTGCTGCTTGCTCAGATGGTTTATATATGCCTTTTTCAGGAATGCTGCAGGGGCAAGTGAGAGAGGGAGCAGGACAGAAGAGAAAATAGAAAGAGGCAGAAGACCTTTCGAAAAAGGTGCTGTAGATGGGTAGAATCTACTCTCTGCTTCTGGTTTGAAGTGCTTCCTGTTCTGGTTCCTGTTTCAGATCACAAAATCATCTTTTCTCCAGACCTGCTGGCCTGCAATGTAGGTAGCCTGAACGTGGAGGCTGTCATCCAGCAACAAGAAATCTGTGGAAAACAGGAAATGATGACAGTTATAGAGGAAATGGATATTTTGGGCCAAGGATTCTAAGAGCTTGTAATTTCCTCTAGTATTTAAAGAAAGCAGAATGTCTGTTGAAATAAGCTGCCTGACAGGACTAGCAGTGATTTTCCAAAGCCACAAACAAAGGCCTTTCCTATCAACCCCCACCTGATCTTTGATTACAAAGTGTGGGCTCTGCCTTGCAACTATGTTCCCTCCTCTTCTAGAACAGCTGAATCAACCCCAGCCTGATCAAGTCTCCAGTGCAAGTATGGTCTGAAGGTACAGCTGTCTTGCTGAAGCTAAGTAGGTTTGGGACTGATCACTGGTTGGATGAGAGGTCGCCTAGGAGCTTTGTGTGTCCCACTCTGAGCCACCCTCACCTGCATCACTGTCATAATCCAAGGTACCCTTTCTGTCCTCGATTTTCAAGAGCTGAGCAGGATGTAGAGAAGCGGCCTCCAGTGCTGTTTCCACAGAGCATCCTGCAAAAAAAATGAAGGCTTTTCATTATAATCCATGCAGTGGCTGCAGAATTTACTGTCCCCATGACAGCTGCTGCTGAACTTTGGCAGCAACTCTGGAAGCTCTCTATTGAGCAACAAGATACTAGAATGTCCTAATCACAAAATGCTACCAGACTGTGGGACAAACAGACCACTTCTCTTCTGTTTTTGTTCTTCCTTTATTTACTAGGAAAATCAATTTCAGTCTCATCAAGGTGCTCTGAAGAGTATTTAAATCATTAATTTGAAGACATAAGCTTTTTCATGACCATCCTTTTATACACAATTCTCTTTTTAATTTTTTTTCTTCCTTATAGCAGTAAGTCACACTTTTTATCTTCCTATTCATAGTGTTTTAGTTGGTGTACCATGAATTTTTAGAGATTTTGTTTAGCTCTAACAATCAAAGATTTTACATCATCCATCTGTAGTTTATACACTTCTGATCTCAGTTTTTATGTCCTGCTAATTCTCTTGTTCAGCTAATAGTTTGGCTATCATTAATTCATACTTTTTTAAAAAAAAACTGTAACACATTTCACACAAATTATCACCTTCAGAGAGTTCCAAAGCATACTGACATATTTTTGAGCTTCTTTTATCGTATTTGTTCAAAAGTTTAGGGTTTAACTTCCAAGAGAAGGATTTATATATTTTTTATCAAACAAGGCTGATTTAATATACACTAGGCCCATGGTTAGAGCCAGTGTAGGGTAGTGGTTTGAGTGTTGGATTATGAGCCTGGAGACCAGGGTCTGAGTCCTTGCTCAGCCATGGAAACCCTCTGAGTGTGTGTGATCTGACCTTGGGCAGATCACACACACTCAGCCCCAGAAAACCCCATGATAGGTTCACCTTTGGGGTCACCATAAGTTGGAAACAACTTCAAGGCATACAACAAAGGCCCACAGTTAGGGAGCCAGATATGCCCTATAGATGCATCTAATATTGAGTGACACGTTTGGTCTGAAACAAGAATGTAGACAGTTTGGGAGATGAAACCATGCTGAGTTGAATAACATGACTAGTCTCTCTCATCCTGATATAATTTTCGCCATGTATCCAACAAAGCAAATTCCTGGAAGATTTTAATTACTAATAGTAGTGGAACATGGTTTGCTCATTCCTTTACAGTGACCACTGCATCCAAGTTCCTTCCGATTATTAAATATCTTTTTTTTAAAGACTTCCACCCTTTCTAAAATGTTTTTGTTGGCAGTTGAGAGTTACCCAGGTGATTAGTCCTACAATAATTCTATATCAGCAGAGTTGCAGAGAAAGGCATTTCCCAGTTTAGGTGTGGCTTCTGAAAATGATGGCTGACTTGAAGAAGACAAGGCAGACAGCAGAATTCAAAATTTGAAAGAAAACCTTTACTAAAAAAAAAAATTATAATAATGCATCCATCTTCAATTAAACTCACCAACCAATTAGGTCAGAGAGCTATGCTCAGCATATTTGAGAAGTTACAGTAGAGATCAGTTGACAGTTAGAAGCCGTTAGCTTAAGCCATTTCCACACTAGACTGTTGTAGTGTCATTATTCCACTTTCAACATCCTATGGAATCCTGGGGTTTGAAGTTTAGGGAGGGGCCAGCTGGCCCTTCCCTAAACTTCAAACCCCAGGATCTATAGGATGTTGAAAGTGGAATAACAGCACTGTAACAGTCTAGTGCGGAAATGGCCTTAGTGTGTAGTGTAGTCAGAGTGTAATCAAAGGAGAACAGAGCTCTTAGAGACAGAGTGTGAAGCGTGGCCTTTTCAGCTAAGCCAATCACAGGCAGCAAAGTGTAATGTCTAGGTGCCTCAGCCAATAATTTGAAACACACACACAGACCAACTTTAGAGAGGCCACCCCAGCGGAAGAGGTGGGGAAGAGAGAATGCTGTATTTTTTCCAACAGTTTTGTGGAAACATGTCCTGTTTTTCTTTAGAACTATCTATGCAACTCATGGTTAGCACCGCAGTTCTAATTTTGCCTTTTAAGAAAGATATAATGTGCTTAGAACCAACAGCTGCAGAGCATTTGTCTAATTCTGTATGTGCTGTTAAAGAAGAAATATTCCCTTTATAATGTGTTTCCTGGAGCATCACAGTATTTGGATGTTCCTGTGAAATAAGTTTTTTTCCCCCTAGAATCCTCCCTCTTTCTAGAAACATTCCCAGTCCCCTTCAATTCCTGAAGTATAGGGACATGGGAAAAGCCACCATAGTTTCAGACAGCGGTGGCAATGGGGGCAGTAAGCATTGCCAAACAGGGGTGCCTAAACGGGTAGATGTCTGAAAGAATGATGAAGAGTGTGAACACTCACGTGCACAATATAATGAGTTTTATGAGCTCAGGATATATACTGTCCAGTGGGTGGGCATCTTCTAGTTAATCAAATGAGCCTTTAATAATAGTGACCATAATGATTATAAAAACAGAGCTTTTCAACAACAATAATGATTATTATGAAGGGACAGGTTCTCAAGCAAGCAGCTACTGCTCCCTAAACTATGTAAGGTCAACTCATTCTGTAGAGACAAGCTCACTCTGGTCTATTCTGGAATGCCTGTTTTTTTTCTCTTGAACTGTGAAAGTGACAGCATTTTCCAGAATAAAAGCTATTTAAAGTTGAGAAGAAGACAGGCTGTTGTCGTGTCCTGAAGACGGACAGTTGAGTGGGCAGTTGAGGACACCAGTGGAGGGCATCTGTGGCAAAGGGCCACTTTGATCTGCTCAATGGATGGAAACTATCTTTGCCTTGAGGGTTTTTTTTTCCTTTTACATCTACATGTAATCAATTACCCATCATGTGCAGTACCTGTGACTTTATTTCACTTTAACAGACTCTTGAAAAGGGTTGAAATGGGACCTGAGTGGATCAGCACTCCAACATTATATTTCTGTATATATTTTTATTGAAATTTAAGTTGAAAAATAAAAAAAACCCTTCCCCACTTCCAAGCTTTGTCTTTCTTTCCAGTTGAGTCTGTTGTTTACATTTCATTCATACATTGTTTCTATTTAAAAGATGATCTTACATGGTTACATTTAACATTGTTGCATTACACTTAGTACTTTACCTATAACATTACTAACTTGCATTATATACAGTCTTTCTTTATTCCTTCCTTTTCTTATTTTATCTCTTTATCCAGTTCAAAACTTCTTTCCACTCTCTTTCAAAGTTCTGGACTGGCTTATTTTCAAGTGAGAAAGTTAACTTTTCTATCTCTACCATATCCAGAACTTTTACTTTCCATTATTTTATATCAGCATAGTTTCTTTCTTTCCAATATTGTGCATATGTCAATCTTGCAGCAGTTGTCACATATAACAATGTCTTCTGGTGAAATCTTATTTCTCTTTGTTGCCCTAACATATTTAACAAGTAAAATTCTGGCTTCATTTCAAAATTTAAACCACTCCAACATTAAAAAAGGGCGTGTGGGGAGGGGCTTTATGCACCCTATGGGCTGTGTGTTGCCCACCCCAATCTTGGAAAAGGTTACTCTTTAGGGCTCTAGCTGTGAGAATCTCCTTGTGGCCAAGCTAGCAAAATAAAAGGCAAAACTGGAACTCCAACTGGTATTATTGCTTTTGCTTTTGTTGTGTGCCTTCAAGTCATTTCTGACTTATGGTGAACCTGTCATGGGCTTTTCTGAGGCTAGAGTGTGTGATGTGCCCAAGATCACCCAGTGGATTTCCATGGCTGAGCAGGGAACTGAACCCTGGTCTCCAGGCTCAAAGTCCTTCGCTCGAACCACTACAACACACTGGTTCTCAACTGGCGTACATAAGCTTAATGAAAAAAAGGACATGTTGATCTATCTAGTCAAGCTTTCTGCTTATCTCTGTGGCCAACCAGATTCCTCTACAACTGAGGCCTAACAGGTACAGTTGCCTCCTTCTGTATTTGTAAGCCAGGCTCACCCTGTTCAGTGTCTAGACAGGAAAGTTACAGCACAGGAAGGCAGACTTAAAGCCATTCCTCCCCACAGGCCCACCCTGCCATCCATAATGTTATCTGCTGTCATGCTTGTAATTTAAAGGTTAGAGTCTAGCATGGCATAGATAAGGGAGGTTTTGTAATCTAGTAGGCCTTGGACCTATTAAGAAAAAGAATCAAATGCCAAGGAGACTTTGGCTTTTAATGAAAAAGGGCAAACTTTTTTTAAACTGCTAAACTTCTATGTGGAAAAACTTTACCTGTGGCTTCCTTGAAATGTCGAACACACATATCCATGGTTGCAATGCTGCCACTGAGAATTTTGGTCCCTGTGGGGCAGAGGAAAAGGGCAGAGGCTCAAAAAAACTTCTTTCAGACATAATTTGTACTACAACTGACAGAATCCCCCAACTTGGCACAATGGGGATTCTGGGAGTTTTAGTCCAGAAAAGATAACTCTCTTGAAATCTGAGATAGATTACAATTCAATTGAAAGACATTAAAAGGTGAAAATACACAATTCTGTACCACTGTACTGTAAAATTTAACATAAATGCAAGTATTCACTGATGGGCAGACCCAGGCTGCAAGGGCACTCACCTGCAATATAGGTGTTTAGCCCATCCATTTCGACTACCTGTTGGCCCAAAGTGTGCCTGCCTGGAGCAAGCCCCATCGCTGTGATGGCATCTGTCACCAGGACCAGCCCTACAGAGAAATAATTGGCTCAGGTTAAATCTAAGTCTGATTATACAAGCAAGTTAGAGACATAGGCCTTAGCACTAAGTCAGGCCTCCATTTTTCCTGCCCAGGATCAACAAACCTTTAGGGTGAGCGCGGTGTGCAATTCGCAGAGCAGCAGGATTTGTGTGGATCCCATCTGATATCATCCCATAGAACACCTGCTGACCTGGAGCAATCTGATCGCTTGTGAGCAGCCCCACAATCCCAGGATCTCGATGGTGGAACTGCAGGAATAACAAAAACAAACAACCCAGATGAATATAATTAATATGGTCAGAGCTTGGAAATGTTACTTTCTTGGACTACAGCTCCCCGCGGTCATGAGACTGGAGAATTCTGAGAATTATAATCTGAAAAAGTAACAATTCCAAACTCTGAATGTATGCATGATCTAGGACAAACTTTCCCAAGCCTATCCCCTCCAGATGTGTTGAGCTACAATGCCCACAATCTCCTACTAGTGAGCACAATGACTGCACATATCCAGGGATTATGGGATTTGTAGTTTAATGTGCCTAGAGGACACAAGATTGGAGGAAGCTGACCTAGTACAAAATGAGTTGTTAAATGAGGAAGACTACGAAAACAAGGGGTTAATAAGAGGTGGCCCAAACACTGCATTCATCACCTCAGAGACTATCTTCCTCATCCACTCAGGGTGAGGTGGGAGATAATGAGAGACAGAGCTTTTCCAGTGTTGTTCCCTCTCAGGGAGAGTTGCTTGATGTGAAATGTGTTGTCATTCTGGTATGAGGCAAAGATGTTTCTATTAGGCCCAGGCCTTCTGGAACAGATACAAGCCAGCCTGTTCATCCTGTTGGTGGTTTTTCCCCTTGCTTTCTGCAGCTATTTTTACTGTGATTTCAAATGGATGCCTTAACTTTTTGTTGTTAGATGCTACCCTGATCATTTTTTACAGAAGGGTGGCTAAAAAAACAAACCAACAAACCAAAGAAATGATTGAACCTCCTTTGAATTTAAAAAGTGGAACCCTTCAAGTTTATGTGTAGTCTGAACTACACAGCTTCTGCTGCATCATGTTTAACTTAAATTCTGTATCCTAAATTAGACGTCCCTAGTTTCACAATTAATTCTGGTTCTGATGGGAAGATCAAAAACAATGACCAGTACACAGCCCCTGGTGCCACTTCTTGATCACTGCTGCTGTGTGACACCTCTTCTTGTCTTCCAAGAATCCCCAAGGCGTTGTCCGTATGCTTTTCAGAAAGGTCAGAAATGCGTTTTAAAAATCTGTAGAGATTCTCACAGTGTTTTTGCTTACATACTACTCACAGGTAACATGGCATTGAAGAGATGAGTAATGAAGGTAGCCCCATGACGAACAGCTTCCTCAGCTTGAGACAGGTTAGCTACAGAGTGACCTGGAAACACAGAAGACTAGGAATAATGTGCCCCAACCTAACATCTCTCTCTTTCTCAACTGAACGATCATCCCCCTTTCCAGCTGGTCATGATAAAAACTGTTACTGAATTTTTAAGAAAGGACTTTGCTTTTCTCTTTCCTTCTCATCCCTCTTTTCTTTTGTGAGTTGTTTGTATGACAAGTCTGGAGCTTTTATAATATGGCAATTCTAGGTGATTTTGTTGTTGTTGTTGAGTAAGGCATAAAAATATTCTAAATAAATAAACCCATTGTCGATAATCTAAGAGAGATTCTATGGAAAGTAACAGATTGGAGACTTTGCCACCCTACTCCTAGGGTGTGGCCCACAACCTAAGTGAAATATCACTTTTTCACAGCTGCAACCCCTCATCTGCTGTTTTCTCCTGACACACACGTGGGGCTTTTCAACTTGATCCTACCCCTAACCTTAAATGCTAGTGTGGTGTAATGGTATGAATTAGGGATGGGACAAATCCAAAATTTTCTGAATCCGAATCCCTGGAAGGTTCTGGGAATCCATGAATCTCGAATCTTTTGAATCCTTTTTTAAAAAAGGGTTTAAAAAGCAAGGGAATGAAGAATAACCTTGGCAAGACACACTCTCAGCCTTAGCAAAAGCCTAGGCAAAGGCAAAATTCCCTCTGAAGAAATCTGGCCAAGACAATTGTCATAATTTTGCCTCAGGATCTCCCCAAATTGAAAATGACATGAAGGCCCTTTCTACATAGGCAGGAAAATGTGGATTAATCAACATTACAGTACAGAGATAATCCGGGTCAAAACCGGATTTTCTTTGCATAGCTCCTTCTGGCATCCTGGGGTTTGTAGTTTGATGATGTACCAGCAGACTTTGGCAGAGAAGGCTGTGACACCCTGTAAAACTCCAAGCCCCAGAATTGTGTGTGAAGCAGGTTTGCAAGGGAGCTATGCAAAGGAATCTTTCAGCTGACCTTGAAATCTCAAGCCTGTACCTTCCAGTCAATTGCTGAACTTCAATATTAAATGTTCAATTTAAACATCTTAGAATACAACCGCAGACGTACTTTCTGAAATTGTTAGCAGAGGTCATTATTATTCCAAAGGAAAAATTCACCTACTTCCCATCTTCCCTTGTGTATCTAGTCTCTCAGGTTTTCAGGCGTCCTGGTCTCCAACAATCTATTTGGTTGGCAGATTTGAAAGATTTGATTTGCCTATTTTGCACAGGGATTCAGGAATCTTGAATCCTTATCCAGGATTTGAGGATTTGGTTGGCCCATCCCTAGTATGAATGCTGGGCTGGGATTACGGAGATGTGTATAAAGTTACCACTGAACCAAGAAACTCACTAACTTTGGGCCAGTTACTGTCTCTCTCTGAGCCTGACCTATCTCATAGAACAGTCGTGAGGATAATATGGAGAGGAAATCCATAAACATCACCTTGAATTCTTTGACAGAAAGGCAGGCTATACGTATAATTAACACAAACAAACAACAAAAGTATCACAATATTTCCCTTATGTCTTTCATTTATCTTGGCTGCTTTTGCCTTGGCTCACAGAGGACAAAAATAAGCAGCTAAGGGAAGAAAGTACAAATTGAAATAGTAGCAGTTTCATAACAATCCTGGATGTATGTGAACACTCCTGCTCTTGAACTACTTTCACTCATACAGTTAAAGGAGGACTGCTGATATGGGAAACCTACAAACTGTGTCTAGGGATGTGCCATAGGACTTAGCCCCTACCTTCAGTGTTGCATGTGCCTGGGAAGAGTGGTAATGGAAAATCCCAAAGCAGAATAAAGGGTTGATGCCCAGAGCTTGGAAAAGTCACTTTCTGGCCTACATTCCTCTTCTTCAACCCTCTTGCCCTACTGCATGCTTTAAAATCAAAAGTTCAAAATGGTAATCTGGGCTACACCGTGGATTTTTATGTTTCCTAATCAGCACATCTATTTCTTTGAGAAACAAAATGAGTGAGAGTAAATATTCTGGGAAGGCAGGTTTGCATTTAGGGGAGAAGCTATTTCTCAAGCTGTCGCTATAGCAGTGTTAGAAGCAAACCAACGGGTTAAAGGGCAATGGCCTTGTAGGGTAAATAGGAGTCACACAAAGAACGAGTCTTCTGACATGTTCAAGGCAAAACTTCTAAATGTAGGAACATGAAGATTTGTTTTCAAAATAAACATTGTTCAAACAGGTTTCTAAGATGCTCTGGAGACTAAATGGTAAAAAGGTATAAAGGTATCTTTTAAATAAAACCACCACATCCACCCTTTTTTTTCCAAAACCCCACATACTTCAACACATTTCTAAAATTTAGTGGAACGGAGTTAGAACTACAGTCAGCCCTCCACACTGCGAGTTTATCTTTCAAGGATTTGATTATTTGTTGAGTTTTTCCAACCCCTGCCTCCTCACCCCAAGTGCTTCCCTCTTGGCAGCTTCAATCAGGCTGTGCAGCCCTCTAAAAAACTGCCTCTGGTCCTCCTCCTCCTCCACCAGCTGCTGTCCAACCAGCTAAGGAGACTCACACCTATATTTCTCAGCACCACAACCCTCTCTCAATGCGCCCCCTGCACCCAAGGAAGGAGATGGGTGTGAGAGAGGAGGTTTAGGGACACCATGCTGACTCACCCCTTTTCCCTCTCCTTTCCCTGACCTGGTTTGGACTCTGGGTGCCCACTTTCCCCACCATGCTTCAGACCCCTTCCCAAAATGTACACATGCTTTGATATTTGCAATTTTTCCACTTTTGTGAGGGTCCTGCATCCCTAATCCTAGCAAATGTAGGATTATGTTGCACGTACTCATATTCTCATATTCCAAACTATACAACTGTATATCTACTTCCAGATTATTTTTAAATTAAGCATATATTCTGATCAAGGAAGGCAAACATATTATTCCTTCAGCAGTATGGTTTCAAAAATTGTTGGGATAAGGGATTGGTCCCTCCTGGTGCCAACAACTCCCCCTCTAAATCCAAGAGCAACACTTACCTAGAGACACACAGATGCCCCGCTTTGTAAGCTCCTGGATTACCTCATTGCTTCTCTTCATCTCAGGTGCCAGGGTGACAATCTTCACACCATCCAGGCAGCCATAGGTGGCCAGCAAATCCTGGAATGCTCCAGTTTCAAAGGTGCGAAGATAGTGTTCAGGGTGAGCGCCCCTCTTCTCCTTGCTGATGAATGGGCCTTCCAGATGAACCCCTATCCCAGTGAAAAGAAAATATACACATTATGGGGAATCTGTGGCACTCTAGGGCTGGAATCCTGTTGGTGGATATCTCCTTCCATACTTCCCTTGTCACCATCATTTACACAATGCTCCCGCTGTACGAGGCAGCTTCCCAGTACCAAAGTGTGCCCCCACAACCATTTAGTGGTTAGGGAGGGGAGGGGTTTCCTGGGCAGAAGAGAACAAACATTACTGTCCTGGATCTCCACTACTGTCTGCTTTCCATGCTAGCATACTGGCTGCAGATCCAGGAGGCTGGTGTCTGTTCTTTTCTCTCAGTTGCAGAATATTTGCCAAATACTGAATGCCTAAGAGGGCATCCCCCCATGCTGGGAAACTGCTTTTCAAATGGAGCAGAAGCATAACCCTAATGGAACTTTAGACTAAGGCTCCCTTTTCATTGGCCATGGGGACTGGGGCTTCTAGAAATTAAAGCGCACAATACTTGAAAGTTCTCTTCCTCTGGTCTAAAAGGAGAATGTAGTTGCTCTCCACACTACTCCCATCCTCTCTAAACAAACCTATGTAGCCAGTGAAGCTGGTAAGCCTTTGTAGTCTTTCTTTCCTCTCACCTCGTTAAAAATTGTAATGGATTGTGAATTAGATATTTGACCCACCCCACATGAGGAAGTAGCAGAGTCCTATGACAGGTCTGTACAACATAACACTCCCATGCCTGAACAGAGCTTGGAAGACTTACTTCTTTGGACAAGATTCCTGGTATCTCCCAGTCAGCATGGCCACTCTGTGGCTAACAGTACTGGTAATTCTGTTTGGCAAGCATGCTGAAGGTCAAGACAAAGGGAAGGTATTACCATTCTAGGTACAAAACTAACACAGCTTCACTTCCCCAACTGTGCCTAAGGGTTCTTTTCCCTCTTGTCTTCTTAGCTATGTAAAGGCTGCTGTAAAATATGGAAGCAGTAGGATATAGAGCCAGCATAGTGTAGGAGTTTGACTGTTGGATTGTAATCCTGGCCCCGGAGACCAAGGTTCTATTCCCCACTTGGCCATGGAAAGCCACTGAGTGACCTTGGGTGTGTCACACACACTCAACCCCAGAAAACTCCATGATAAATTCACTTTAGGGTTACGATAAGTTGGAAACTACTTGAAGGCACACAACAACAGAGCAGCAACACATGAAAGGAGCTCTGAACATGCTGAAACTAGAGCTGGAGGGCCTATGCCACACATTGTCTTGCCCTTAAACCCTCACTGAAAAGGATCTCCATTTTTCCTGCCTCCAGAGCATGCTTTGTACTTCAGCCCCATGAACCCCAGCCAAGTATGTCCAATGGTGAGGGATTATGGAATTTGTAGTCAAGTCATCTAGAGAGCCAAAAGGTTCCACATTTCTGTCCTTCTCCAAGACAAGCGTTACCACTGGGAAGAGATGATGGACAGGACACTCAAGACAGTACTGACAACACAAAAGCTAGTGACTTACCTAGGATACCAGCTCCATAGGGCCCTCCATTTTTCACACAAATCTGAGGCAGAACCTGGTAGGAGACAGGTTGTTAGAAATGTCATTATTAAAAGGTCCTGCAATGTCTTAACATAGAACAGAGGCAACTGAAGTGTGGTCCACAGGCTGCATGCACTCCCTCATGCTATTTTGTGGTCCCCAGGGCCCCTCAGGGGTCAAATAAATAGAAAAAATGTTCTTAAATGCTCAAAAATGATCTCTAGCAGGTATAAAGGGCATTTTCACATGTTTTGAGCCCTCCTGGACCTTCTAGGAGTCAAAACAATTTTTTGTGAAATTGTTCCATTTTTGACTCAAAATGCCCTTTAAGAGACCCAGGAAGGCCTCAAAATACATCCCATATAGTATGACTGGGGAATATTTATTTATTATTTGTAAGAGCAGGTACGGCTCTCCCAGCAATCCTAGAAGGCTAATGGTCCTTCCTAGTCTTCTCCAGTTGCCCATTTTTGGTCTTTGTTTTACTTGCCATATTCATTTGCTAATGAATATTAATATACAGCAGACGAGGATGATTATGATTTTACAAGTAGCACACAGTCAAGCTATCCAGACAGTTCACAGCTGAAGTGACATAAACTCAAGACTAATTTATCTTGCAACTAAATCGTAATCAGCTAGAAAGGTAAGTGCAAAGGAATCTCTACTGTTATCTCTGACACCGGGGACTCTTTCCCTGTAAGTGGCATGGGAAGGGCTCACCCAGAAGCCTCTACAAGCCAGAAAGAGAACAACTGTGGATCACAGTAGGCTTGCAGTCCATAGGGTTCTCTGTCTTGTCACAATTTCTCATAGCCACAGTGGCCCCCTGTCTTGAATACACAAAGGGGCTAAGAACTATTTTCCTTAATAACCAAGTTTGATCATGCGATCGAACACCTGGAGTTTGTAGCTTGGATCAGGAATCCTTCTAAATTTGGGACAGGTAAAATGCAGTCCTCAAGATGTTGGACTAGAATTCCCAGCAGCTCCCATGAGTCAATAGTGGAGAATGCTCGAAGGTGTAATCCAAGAACATCTGAAGGTCTGTATGATTCTTTCCCTTGTTCTCTGCTGATACTTCACCTTCCAAAGCAGCTAATACTGGATATTACTGAAGAAAGCATATAGATTTCAGTCTGTTTTACAAGTAAGAGACTAGTACCAGGGAATGGCAATGAAATGGAGCATACTGCCCCCTACCAGTATGCTCCATTTCATTGCCATTCCCCTCCCTCCACACATTTTCTTTCCCTCTCCCAATGATCAGTCATCCCAAGTCACTGAACATGTTCAGTCCATCTGCTCTGTACTGTGATGTGCCATGTAGTTGGCTGGAAACCCTCCCACTCTTCTCTGTTTCTGTAATCCCAGTCAGGAAGCAATAATTGAGGCTTTCTGAAGACTTAGGTAGATTGCTATGCAGAGCTAGCTGATTCTTGTTCAGGTTGGAGGTAATAGGATCTGGTAACAGCAGTATATCTCAAGAGAACCCAGTGATGTTCCTAGGGGTGTGGGAGGCTTCAGCTTTGTGGGGTCTAGTTTGCCTTTTTTATAGCCCACCAAAGGCTGGAGCAATAGATACAGAATTTTACATCCTACTATTTATTTTCAACACCAGAACTGAATGGAATGCTTGACCTTTACAAACATACCAAAACCAAAAAAAAATAGTTCAAGCTTTCTTCATGTTAGCAGTGAAATTCAAGGCAGGAGGAGTCACTTTGTAGCTGTTATTGTTAAACAACTAGTATTCAAGAAACTTTGCCAATATATTGCAAATCAGAGATCTACCTGTAGGCGCAGACTGACCACTGTTTCACCACTGCCCTTTGTGGCCCTGCCTCCTTACCTTATGGTATACAGATGGTGGGGAGGTCACCAGGGTCGGGCAGAAAGAGGTCACTCCATGGGACAGTATCTTCTGGGCAACCAGAGAGATTCCTGCTGCTGCATCATCTGTAGCCAGGGAAAAATCCACTCCAAAACCGCCTAGGCAATGAATGGGAACAGAAGAAGACACTAACTCTTCTACAATCTAGGATGCCTGACGGATTTTCTCTAGAAGACTTATCACACCCAGGCTAATATATGCTCTCTGGATTAGCAGGTGCCTCTTTCCATCCCAAGAGGCAATCATCTTAGCTTTTGAATGTAAGCCTGTATTTCTCTAGTTTGTTCTAGTTAGGACCCTGCACTGCCTTTACTAGAGCATAGCAAAGCTGTTTTAAACTTTTAAAAGGCTCCAATTCAATCATTGTCTAAGTATGCCAAATGTCTAATGAAGCATTTTCTGCACTTCTTGGATCAGGGGTGAGAGACATGTGGCTCTCCAGATGTTGCTGGTCTGCAGCTCCCATCAGTTCTAGTCAGCATAGCCAATTATAAGGACTGATAGGGCTATGGTCAAAAATCCACAGGAGAGAGCCTGTTTCTCCTTTCCAGTTTAGTGAATGTTGATCTCCAGGATTCTCCCACGCTAGAAGAATTACAAGGCCTTACCATTGATTTGCACATCGATGAACCCAGGTGCAATGATGCTGCCTCTGCAGTCCAGCTGAACATCTGCAGGCTTCTTCTCATCAAAGAATAGCTTCTCTGGGTTTAGGATCTTCCCATCTCTCACCCAGAGGTCCTCCCTGAAAAATGAAGCAACCAGTAACCTAGGGTCTCCAGTAGGTCTTACATGTAAGTGGGGAAAATGCTGAGGTTGGCTTGGCCTTCTGCAACCTGGAGGCTTTCCAGATGTGTTTGACTACAACTCTCGTTCACACCAGCCAGCATACAATGTTTGCTGGGGAGTGGGATCTGTAGTCCAACACATCTAGAATTCACAAGGAAGGCTGGGTCAGCCCATGTTATTACAATCTTTTCCAAGAATAATTAAGAATTTCATCTCCAAATGCTCATGAAATCAAATAGTTAACACAGTATTTAAAAAGTGAATGGGATCAACAGCTAGTGCAGGTATGTATGAATGTGCTGAATTTTTAGCAGAAGCTGCTCACAGATATTCTGGTCACTGTGTGAAGCTACAATGGCTCAAATGTTGCCTTCCTTCACAGAAAACACCACAAGTGTTATCTGGCTGTCATCTGGGTTCTTTTTTTAAAATGTACTTTATTGATTTTAAGTGTTAAATGTATCATCATGTTATAAAGGCGTTAAATTTAAAATGAATAAAATGTGTTAAATTTAAAATGAATAAAAACATTCTTCTTAAAAAATTAAGAAGAAACATAACAGCCAACAGCAACAACAGCAAGCTTTTAATGTATTAAAAGATATTATCATAACTAGCTTATATCTTTCCACATGAATCCATGTCAAGTTGCAAGTATACATTCATTGTATTAATATTTACAAAAGTAATAAAAAGCAGCCATGTTTCATTCTTGGTTTTGAACATTTCTCCTCTCTTTAATCTGTTATCAATTCTTCTGTCACTACAGGACTCCAGAGCCTGTTTTTCCATTGTTCAACTGAATTATTTTCACCTTTTTCCCAGGACAATAGAAATTTGAGCCTTTCAGAACCTTCCCCACCAAAAAAAAAAAAAGCAGTGTTTTATAGTGCCACTATTGCCCCCCAAATAAAGACACAATAAACCTACATCTGAAGTAATGCCTTCTGTTTGTAAAATTGGTAGAACACGAGATAGTAAAAGCAATTAATGTCCCTTGTCATATATTTTTTCTTGTACCTTAATTATGAATCCATTCTCCTTAATTTTCTCTTTGTGGATTTGTGTGCAAATTGTAATAGAGAATAAACCCAATGACAGTAAACTGAGCTAGAATTCAATCTGCATTTCCACCCAGCAGCACATGGAAAGGTTCAGTGTTCCTTGTGGCAAGCTGTCCTTGAAATGTTCAACAGAACTACAGTCACTTTATGCATGTTATTATGCATGCCAGAGAAAACTGGAAGAAAAGCAGTGTCAGCAAATGCAAATCCTCACCTTTGCAGTTCGTGATTCTTCAAAATCCAGCAGTTGGTAAACTGGAAGATTGGAGGATCCCAGGTAGATTTGTCAGATGGCATCATCCAAGCATGAAGAAGATGCCCCTGAACGGGACAGGGTAAAGGTAACGGGCAAGGACACAACACACAGACAGAACATGCGGGAAGGGAGCAACGCAACCTGGCAAGGAAGAAGACAGCAGGCATTGTGGAAGGATAAAGGAAGACTCAAGTGTGGTGACATGAGAGGGCTTTTTCCACAGGAGCACTCAGGCTGTGGACTGACCTCCACAAGCAATTCATCTGCGCCTGCTTACCTTACTATATTTCAGATATCAGCTTTTTGATTTGCCATGGCCTTTTAACAATGACTCCCAGTATAATTGTTTGTGTTATTTTTGTATGCCATGCAAGCTTTTCATATACTTCTGTTGCATTTTTATGGATCACATTTTATTTCAACACAATTGTGAGTCACAGAACATGTTTTTTGAAGGGAAGGATAGAAATCAAGGATGGACAGAAGGTAAATCAGGAGCTCTTAGAATAGTGGTTCTCAACCTGTGGGTCCCCAGATGTTCATGGACTTCAGCTCCCAGAAGCCCCAGCCACTATGGTCAATGCTCAGGGCTTCTGGGAGCTGAAGTCCACAAACATCTGGGGACCCACAGGTTGAGAACCACTGTCTTAGAATAACTTTAAGAGATGTGCTGTGGATTGCCATGCTTTTCTGACTGTCAGCAATCAAAAAACTTCCTTGCTGCTCAGTAAATCAGGCTGTTGAAACAAACAAAGTTGGAGAGGAATAAATATAACAGCACTCAGAGTACAGTGATCATTCTAACCTTTAAAGCGTTAAGTGGTTTGGGGGCAAGTGATCTCATGAAGCTCTTGTGACTAAACATACTTCCATAAGCTTTATGACTGCGTTTGCAAGATACTCTCTGTTAAAAAAAAATCAAACCGGCAGCCACTAGGGACCGGTTCTTTGCAGTGGTGGCCCCACAACCGTGGAATTCTCTCACCGGGGAACCCCACAGACTCCTCCTCTCCTTGCTTTGAAATGAGCACTGCGAGCCCTGGCATTCCCACTGCTACTCCAGACTTTCCAGGGAATTTTTTTTTAAAATCAGCTCTCATATTCCTTTTTAATCCCAGTGTATTTAGCAGTTGTGGTCTGTTATTGCATTGTCTTTAATCTTTCCTGCAGTTTTGTGAGAATTTCATTTTGAAAGCCTGCCAGAGGAGGACCCAAATAAATACGAAAGAAAAGGTACGTTCAGGATCACTATATAACTAACTTGTTATACTGCCGTTCTTACATTTAAAGCCAGCATGTGAATTTTTATTTTGAAAGGTGGCTTGTGAATCCTAAACCGGTCACGGTGATGGAATGTCGCACATTTTCCCATTTCATTCCAAGGATTAAATCAGGTCGATCCGACTCAAGGAGAATCTATAGAAGAGAGAAGCTCGCTATCTGTCTCGGGAACTGAGGAGCAAGATTTCAGCCTGCCGGTTCATGCAAAGCCAGCCCCGATCAGGTTTGCATAAATTCGCCTCGTATTTGCATAGGCATTCTCATTGGTTGAAATTTTTACGCTAGGCAAAGAAGGAATGATAACAGCCAGTTCAAATCCCCAGAGAGCTCCCAAAGATTCACCCTCCCCGACACCAAAAAAAAGGAAAAGAAAAGAGAAAGCCGGAACCGTCCCGCTCGGCCTTACCCGGACGCCGCCAACTTCTTCTCCCGCCCGGGCGCCCGCCTTCGCCCTTTTCCTCTCCACCAGCAATAATAGCGGTCACGTGACTAGGCCCTTCTCCTCAGCTGACGGACGAGGAGGAGGGCTTCCCGGAGAGGCGCCTGAGCGGCACCGGATAGCCTCCATGACGAGAAGGGAAGTGGGCGGGGGGGCTGCGGGAGTAAGCCGGATAGCTTCTGTCTCCATCTTGATGAGGTCGCAGCAAATAACAGCTTCCTAAAAGGGGCGGGGCCTAAGGAGTGCTCTGCTTGAAGACCGAGGAGGGGGAGCAGAGGGGACACCGGCCGTTAGAATGGGAAGGAGGTGAGAGAAGATAGGCTGCTTCCGCACTAGACTGTTAGAGCGCTATTATTCCCCTTTCAACCTCCTATGGAATCCTGGGGTTTGCCGTTTAGGGAGGGGCATTTGGAATTCTCCGCCAGAGAGCTCTTGGGCCTCAGTGAACTACAAACCCCCGCAATTCTACAGGATGTCGAAAGTGGAATAATAGCACTATAACAGTGCAGTGTGGAAAGGCTTGATTCCCAGCTTGAGCAAAAAAAAAAAAGCATCTGGCGCAAAATATGTTCGTCTGCTGAAGTATTTCTACCTGACATCTGAGGGGCAAAAAAAGTAGCAAGCAAGATGGTCCATGTTTGCAGACTTAAAGCTGACAAGGCAAAACACAAAAGGGGATGGGGGGGGAAGAGGAAGAAGGAAGGCTGAGGGACCAAGAATTAATATTATGCAATTCTTATAATTTAAAATTTAGACAGAAGTCAACTGTTCTCGGTGTTGCAGGAGCCCAGAGAACACAGAGACCACAGAGCAAGAAAAAGAGTAATTTATTACGCGCGGGCTTTTGGCTGGATGTCTCCAAAAGACCAAAAGCCCTGAATTCAAGTTTCACAGCTCTTTTATAGACAAAGTTCACAGCATACACAAAGATCACAGGCAAAGATCACAGGCATGTCTTGGTCCGCCCTTCCGGGTCACAAATACCACATGCTGTTACTAGCTAATTACCCCCGCACTCAGACCCCGGAAAGTGCGTGTCTACAATCTGCAATTACCACAGCCAATAAACAAACAACACCCTGGCTACGTGATCAACATCCTAGCTACGTGATACATTGGCTCTCGTGACCTTTTTACCCTTCTTAAATCTTTCTCCGTTGGTCTGACCTAAGCCCCCAGCTTCTACTTTATTTCTAATTTATTATTTCTACTTCATACCTATATCATCGGTACCAGTTAAAAAACCACCCACACAACCAAAGGACAGGTGTAAGGCCTCAGAATGGTAGCCTCAAGTTCTGATCTTGTAGAACAGTGGTTCTCAACCTGTGGGTCCCCAGATGTTCGTGGACTCCAGCTCCCAGAAGCCCCAGCCACTATGGTCAATGCTCAGGGCTTCTGGGAGCTGAAGTTCACAAACATCTGGGGACCCACGGGTTGAGAACCCACTGTTGTAGAACAAACTGTGGCGCAGCCAGGCCGGCCTTAAAACGGGTGGGCAAAGCGTAGCCTGCCGGCCACATCTGGCCTCCCGGGGCTGTTTTGTGCCCCCTCCCCCCAGCTCCAGAATGCTTCCAAAGGCACCCTGTGGCATGGGGAGGGCATTTCCATCATGTTTGGAGACCCCCTAGTCTACCCCCAGAGTTAAACAATTTTTCATTTTTTGCCCTGAAATGCCCCAAAATATATGCTGGGGGCATAGGGTGCGTTGCCACAACATTTTGCAGCGTCCCCTGCCAACTTAGGCCCACGAGAGGCCTTTTCTGAAACAGAAAGAGACAAGAAATGACTTCTGCTCACTTCTTGTTGTTATAAAAGGCCTCTCCTGGGCCAGGAAGCCCCCAGAACATGGTGAAAATGGTCCCATGTCCCCTAGAGGGTTTTGAGGGCCAACGTTTTTTAATTTTGGGGGGGAGCAGTGGAGAGGTGTGGCCCTCTGAGTTTTCCTGAGGGGTAATGCAGCCCTTCAGCTTTCCACAGTTGCCCACTCCTGCCTTCAAAGAGGGTGGTCCTTGGCCTGCTGGAACCTTGTTGCACTTTGCTGGCACAACTGGGAGAGGCCCCAAAACAGATTTCTCACAATGGAGACTCTGTGAGAGGAGAAGAGTATTCCAGATCACGTAGTGAGTTCAGGGGAAAATTTTAACCTGCCTCTTCCCAGTCTCTAGTCCAACATGTTGGCTGTATAGAAATTTAATTTCCTACATTTGTCATCACTCTTAGATTTATTTTCTAGTAGTCTATCAGCACCTCATGCCCTTAAGGCAGCAAGAATGAGACAAGCAGATAACAGCAGCATGTTGTCAACAACTGATTGTCTCTTGGACTTTATCCGCAGCTTGTGGCTTCGTGATTAAACAAAGCGTTTTGCTATTCTTGCAAACTGCAGGGAGCTTAATTCAACATGGGGAAGAGGGGATATACTGATGCTGAAGTGAGGCTAGGTCTGGGAACTAGGATCCAGATGATCTGTATGCATTTGATATAACTTTATAAACGTAAAATGCTGTTTCCTCCCATCCCCTACCCTATATCCCCAGATGTTTGTGAACTTCAGCTCCCAGAAGCCCTGAGCATTGACCATAGTGGCTGGGGCTTCTGGGAGATGAAGTCCACAAACATCTGGGGACTCGCAGGTTGAGAACCACTGTTCTACAAGATCAGAACTTGAGGCTACCATTCTGAGGCCCCTGTAGAGACATTTACACTGCAGCAAGGAAAATTACCCACCATGGCACTGCCTGTCGGAACTGGTGAGACTGCACGCTCCTGCGAGGGCAAGAAGCAATAGCAGTGTTGCTAGTAGGGTCTCCCCCTGTCCTATGCTCCACTCAGTAAGTGTCCCAGGAAGCAGGTGGCTGGAATGCAAGAGCTGTCAGGTAGTTAGGCCAATCCAGATCAGTCACAGCTTATCCAGCAGGATGAAGAGAGAAGCAAAAGATTCGTTGCCAGCAGATCCAAAAGCCACACAGCAAGTCAGAAGTCCAAGTAAACAAAGCCCACAAGGAGCAAAGTAGAGTTGTAAATAGTAGGCAGAGTGTTGCTAGTCACCAAGATGGATGGTTGTAAGCAACAAAGCCTTCAGTGAACTGGTGGAGATTTATAGCCAAGTGGCTCAAGGCCCCCAGGTGCATTAATTAGTCAGCATCTCCTACTTACGTGCTGGTGGGAGACCATAGCTTCTCTTTCTCCCTCATACACTTGGTAAATGGCTGAACTGCCTCTTCAGAGTCCACTGCTAATGCTCCTTAGTGCTGTGCAGAAAAAGGCACAGTAATCCCCTTTTGAATGTGCTTTACCATAAAAATCCTACAATGAGACAATCCAAAATAAATAAAAGATAGTGCCAGAAAATGAGACTCCCAGTTTGGAAGGCATTCAAGAAGCCACTGGGGCAAAGCAGAGGACGAGTAGCACTGTGGCTTATGATGCAACTGAACTCAAGCTGAAAGGATGTTCAGCTGTTGATGTGCTCAGAGGTGAAAGGAAAGTCCAAAACTATACAGCACGTATTAGGGATACATGGAATGTGAGAAGCATGAATCAGGAAAGCTAGACATAATGAAACAAGAAATGGAACATATAAACATTGCAGTACTTGGGGTGAGCAAGTTAAAGTGGATAGGAATGGGACATATTAAGTCAGTATTTTACTCAGGAAATGAAAATCTAAGAAGAAATGGGGTGGCATTAATAGTGAGGAGAGAAGTGGGAAAAGCAGTCAAGGGATATAATGCAAAGTCTGACTGAGTAATATCAATACAATTTCAGGGAAAGCCCAACAATACAACCATAATTGAAGTATATGCTCTAACTACATTGACAGAAAAAGATGAAATTGAAAGATTCTGTGCAGGAGTCTAGGAGGAAATTGATCAAACACCAGAGCAAGACTTCTTGTTAATAATCCTAATCAACTAGTATGCAAAAGTAGGAAACAGCAGAATCAATGATTGTAGGATAAAAATACATAAAATAAATTTAAATGATAAAGAATAAGGATTATTAGGTAAAATATACATAGGTGTTCACTAATTCTGTCTCATTAATGCAATGAAATTGGATTGATCTTATAGTACATTACCAGTATCCTGACATATTTTGATACTTCTCTCTCTCTGACCTTAACAGCCAATGGGTCATGTTCAGACAAATGTCTTCCAATAGGATTTTTACATAAAACTTTTCTGAATGGTCCGGCGTATAGCTCAATAAAGGAGAGATCAAATGATTGTGACTCTTGGCTATAAAAAGCACAAGATAGCAGAATATTTGACATTGTTTCAACATCTTGTGACTCACAGGGGCAAGGTCTCCTGGAAGTGGAAAACCCAGCATAAAAGGTTAAAAAATAGATTTGGGTTATTAAATTTAACTAACTGGGAATCAGAAGAGCTCTGGACTGAAGCCAGAGACATTGTCAAGAATGCAAAAAGACACCATCTGCAGCCAAAAAGAAAGAGAAACGTCAAGGGATGACAAATGAAACTCTTCAAGCAGCTAAGGACAGAAGAGAACCAGGAGTAAAAGGGGAAAGAAATAGGGTCAGACCCCTAAATGCAAACATTCAGCAATTTCTGCACAGGGCCAAAGAGAACCACTGTAATAATCAATACAGAGAAATAGAAGATGACAACAAAAAAGGAAGAAGAGACCTCTTCCACAAGATCCAAGAAATGAAAGGGAAATTTAAACCAAAAGTGGGGGTGCTCTACAACCAGCAAGGAAACACATTACATGACCAAGTAGAAATAAAAAGATGATGGAAACAATACACTGAAGAACTATATAAAAGAGATAAAAAGATCACTGATTCATTCAAGAGGAACTCTTTGAACCACTTGAAGATGAACTTACAGTTTTAGAAAGTGAAGTGGAAGCTGCACTCAGGGCATACGGTAGAAAAAAAAATCAACAGGAACAGAACTGCTTCAAGATACAGATACAATATCTACTCTACTTCTAACTAAAAGCTGTCAACAAATATGGGAAACAAAAGAATGGCACCCAGGTTGGAAATGGCCAATATACATTCCAATCTCCAAAAAAGGGGGCACCAGAGATTGCAGTAATTACAGGACCATTGCATTAATTGTCCAAGCAAGGAAAGTGGTGCTTCTGCAACAAAGACTTTTACTGTGTATGGAGTGAGAAATGCCAGATGTCCAAGCTGGGTTCAGGAAAGGAAGATGCACTAGGGATCACATGGCATACATATGCTGGATAATGGAGTGTCCCAAAGAATTTCAGAAGCATAGCCTTTGATTATGTAGATCAAACTATGTATTGCTCTTAAAGAAATAGGTGTGACACAATGCTTGATTGTTCTGATTTGTAACCTGTACTCAGGACAAGTGGCTACTGTCAGGAAAGAATATGGAGAAACAGAATGGCTTCCATTTCACAAGGAGGGTCAGGCAAGGCTACATTTTATCACCCTATTTTTTACACTTGTAAGCCAAACATATACATGAAACAGGATTAGATTCAGAGGAAGGAGGCATGAAAACTGGAGGAAGGATGATCAATAATTTAAGATATGCAGATGGCACCATCCTAGAGCAGACAACAGCAAAGACTTGGAACAATTACTGAAGAAAGTGAAGGCAGAAAGTGCATAGGTAGGTATACAGCTGAACATTAAGAAAAAAAAAATAGTTACCACAGATGATTTACATGACTTTAAAGCAGATGATAAAGACATTGAAATCGTTCTAGATTTTCCATACCTTGGCTCAGTCATTAATCAGAGTAGAGACTGCAGCCAAGAAATCAAAAGAAAAGTTGGACTTCGAAGAGCAGCTATGAAAGACCTATACAAGATCCTGAGGTGTAAAGATAAGATAATTGAAAACTAAAGTTAGGATTGCCTATGTCATTGTATTTCCAATTTCTATATATGATCATGAAGCTGGACAGTGAAGAAAACTGATAGGAAGAAAATAAATTCATTTGAAATGTGTTACCCTGTTTACTGGGGGTCCCATGAGGGACACCTAAATGTGCTCAACTATAGGTGGGGAAAATTAGCTCAGAGCACTGCTTTAGCGTTACGAGAGGCAGGGTAACTTAGCAGGATCTTGTAACCCAGTGTCTACGGGGTCAGGCCAAGTCAAGAAGCAGACCGGTTTGAAAGTAATGAATGATCTTTATTAAATACAGGCACACAATGTAAGCAACACACGCACACAGATAACTAAGGAAAATAAAGGTGTGAGTAAGATAGCGGGATTTTCAGAGGGATAGTTGATTTGGGTGATACGAAACCTGTTCCTGAAGCCCGGAAGAAGATAGAGAGCGATGCTGGGGTTCGGTGTGGCTCAGCACGTGGAGCTGAGGGGAAGCTCGCCAAGCAATGCGGCAGCAAGGTGGTTGGAACTCGGGAGCAATCCGAGGAAGGTCTCGGAATCAGGGTTTTTTATAGGGAGAAGTGTGACTGCAAGCTATGCCTTACTTGGGGACAACAATGAGTTTTGGGTGCGAGACAATGTCTCCGAAAGGTCACAATTTAGCATGATGGAATCAGAGCCGAATTAACAATGGTGTAGCCAGTATGTAAATGCGCAATGCTTGACAGTGGATGGCTCAGCCTTTATCAGGTTGCCTGCTCGGGGCAGGGAGCCTTTTGTAGGTAGCGCGCATACATAATATAGTGTTTGTCAGGGAGGTCCCTGAAGCTGCGATCTGGCTATTTCTGGCTTGCCTGTATTGTTTGAGAATATTTCAGCAGTTAAGTGCCAAGCCTAGTTTCGTGCTTGTCCAGGGGCCTCAAAAACACGTGGAGAGGGGTGGTAGAATAAGGCTGAATTATGGTATCAAAGTGATATCAGGTGCTATCACCAGGTAGGCCTAAACTGCAGTAACAAATGGAGTGCTTTAGAAGCATTCTACAGATATCGTGGGCCACTGTACTTTAGACGTATCATAAGAAGCAGTGACTCAGTAGAAAAGACAATAATGGTAGATAAGGTAGAAGGCATTGGGAAAAGAGGAAGACAACAATCCAGAGGGGTAGACTCAATCTAGGAAGCCATGAGTCTGTGACTTGAAGATCTCTAATTCATAGGGTCACAGTAAGTTGAAGTCAAGTTGATGGCAGTTAGCAATAACAATGTAAGGAGGTACAAAAGGAGGTAAATGATTGACTTGAGAGGGTAAATAACTCAGCTTATAGGACAATAATTTTAATGAATTGAAGATGTAATCTATAACACTACCTGCTCTGAATGTAAAATATTATAGAATGAAAATGTAAACTATCCATTAAAAGTATCCCAACAATTGCCATGAAGCCATGTCAACTGACAGCAGAACATTAACCTACCTTCTTTATTTACTAATTTGTTCAAAGAAAAGCAGAGGCAGAAAACCTCATTGCATTCCAGGCCAAAAGCATTCTCCTGTAGGAGAAGGAGGTATTGAGGGAGTCATAGAATCACAGAGTTGGAAGAGACTCCAAGGGCCATCAAGTCCCACCCGTTGAGTCCTTTGACCAGAATTTAAAATATGGGTTTATCCAGATGGACAGATGTTGATATATGTGTTTACCCTTGAGATCATCCAGACTGACCCCCAGCCCATAATTGATCGGGCTTAAACAGTTAGAGCAGGGTGGCTAGCTATGCATTTACACTGGGAGTTGCTAACAAAACTGCCCATGGTTTGATTCACAGGTTGCCTACTAATTATTCACACAAACCTGGTTGCTTAAGTATGTGTGTTGCTTTAATGTATAATGGGCTTTACTACATATATGCTTTGATGCTTATCATTGGTTGCCCTTACATTTGATGTTTGTGCTTTGCCTCTCCTTGCCATATTTTAGTACTTCCTTGGTTTGATGATTGGCTACCATAACGCTTTGATACTTTATATAATGCTATATAATGTTTTGATACTTTATATAATGCTTTATATTTTACCTGGACTGATGTTTCAGCTGTCATTCCCAATCCCTGCCACCCCACAAAGACTTAGTTTAAAGCTTTCTTGATCAGAGTTGCCATACAACTATCAAGGACATTCTTCCCAACCTTTGTGAGGTACAGCCGTCTGTAGCCAGCAGTCCTCTATCTATAGTGAAGACCATGGTCCTAGAAACCAGAACTCTCCTATCTATACCATCTACATAGCCAGTCATTCATGTTAGTATCATCTTGTCCCTGTGTAGTCCTCCATCCTTCACTGGCAGAATTGGTGAGAATACCAGCTGTGCCTCCATCTCTTCAGCTTTCTGCCCAAAGCTTCATTGTCAGAGGTGATATGCTCAACCGTGTTCTTGGCAACATTGTTTTTGCCTACTGTGTTCTGCTCTGGTCAGCCCCACCTGGAACACTGTGTCCAGTTCTGGGCACCAGAGTTCAGGAAGGATATTGACAAGCTGGAAGGTGTCCGGAGCCTGGAAATGGCTTAGACAGCAGCTTAGACAACTGGGTAAGTTTAGCTTGGAGAAGAGAAGGTTAAGAGGTGACATGATAGCTATGTTTAAATATTTGAAGGGATTTCATATGGGAGATGGAGGAAGCTTGTTTCCTGTTGCTCCAGAGGGTAGGACACAGAGGAATGGCTTCAAACATCAGGAAAATAGATTCTCTGGATGGCACAGAGGAGCAATCCACTACAGTTGGGCTGCTCCTTGTAAGCCAGCGTACGCAGCAGGAGTCTCCCAAAGTTCTTTTTCAGTTAATGTCATTGACTGCCACTGCCTTCACCTTCAGTTTTTAAAATTCCTGCCAAGCCAGCTACATGTATTTAGAGCCTTCATCACAACTTAGGTTTAACTATAATACTTTGATTAATAGGAATTGTGCAAGAAAGCAGGGAAAACATAGAGAGGAGGATATTTAAGGTCTTGACCATGGCTGAAAGGAAAAAAATTGAAAGGATGGTTGAAACTGGGGTGACAGAAGCAGCATCACTGATTGCAATTCAGCAGATTGTGGTCACAGAAAATAAAAATGAATATAGTACCCAGATGACTGCACATCAGCATGTCTCTGAGGAAATGACAGAAAAAAATTAGTACCCAGATGATTGCAAATCAGTGCATCTCTGAGGGAATGATTGAGAAAAAACATTAATTCAGATTTCTGTGGCCACCAGAGATAGTGATTCTGAGTGCTATATTTGAATGCCCCTGAAGAAGCTAAAAAGTCAAGTGGTGAAGGTGATAAAAGTTGATCATGAGGGTAACCTTTCTAAAAAGGTGGAAAACCTTAAAAATATCTTTCTATTTTTTTCTTCTCCTCTTGCTTATCTGTAGGGCTAAAGGTAAGGAGGTAGAGTTTTCCAGCGCAAAAGAGCAATGGAACTCATTGTTTTCAGGCAGAGAAGTTCCTCAGCTTCAGGCCGCCATATTGGAAATGAGTGTTCCACAGCAAGTTGTGGGACCAAAATGCACGGCATTGCCAGGCAACAGGAACAGCAAAGCGAGCTTGGAATGCAGGCGCAAAGTTTGAGTGACAAGCCCTCTGTAAACCAGGAAGAAGCGGAGTAGGGGAAGAATACTGATACTCAGCTTCCTTCCTATCTTCTTTAAGAAACTTGTTGGCAGACAGCCAAGGGCACATGCATGATTCAGCACAGACTAGCTCACATGCTTCATCTGCAATGGTGAAGAATACAATGAATTTACAAGAGTACATTAGAGAGAATTAAATCATGTAATGAATGCAAGGGTGACAACACCCTTAGTTTCAGAAGGAAATTTAAAGAGTGGTAATGTAATGAATTTATATACTCAAATTAATTTAATAAATTTCAGACAAAGGTATGGTTTTAATATAATGACTTTTTAGCCAGTGATTTACAACAGTCAAATAGCACAATTAATTCAGGAGCTGATAAAGTAAAGAGGACAAAATGTGTCTCAAAAAACAAAAGCACTTGCAAAAGAGAATGCTGATTCAGACAGCGAGATGGAGATTAATTCAGAAATACATGAGGAAGAGATAGATGATGAAACTTATAGTGACAGTGAGGCAGCGATTTTCAAAGAGAGTTGGCTTCTAATAGTCTCCTTCCTTGGAGGTTTTTAAGCAGAGGCTGGATGGCCATCTGTCGGGAGTGCTTTGAGGGTGTTCCTGCATGGCAGGGGGTTGGACTGGATGGCCCGTGTGGTCTCTTCCAACTCTACATTTCTATGATTCTATGATTCTAATATGAATAGTTTAGTGCACGTGTTGAAACATGGTTACATAAACTAGAATTGGAGGTTAGTCAGGAAGAAGAATAAGGTGGCAAAAGGAAAGTAGTAGCAATCATCATCATCATCATCATCATCATCATCATCATCATCATCATCTAATTCCAGGGGAATTGAAATTCCTTTGCCTGATGACTTAGAGTGGGAGGCTCCTTTCACTAGAAAGACACTTCCAGGATGTGGTCAAAAGTTGTATATGTTTAGGAAATGGGACATGGAGTACTTCATGGTCCAGTTAGCTGATGCTCCAATTTCCTTGTTTCCCGAAGGAGGGTGACACAACCCTGAAGGACATTGATGAGAGAAGAATGGAATCTGCCTTAAAGAAGGCACATAAAATTTCCACACTGGCAATTAGATCTTTCATTATGGCTTTCATGCTTGCCAGAGGACAATATTGTGGTTGAAGAAAAATTTGGAGACTCAAGATTTCCATGTACAAGCTTTGTTTAAGACAATACAGAATACAGAAGGTTCTGCAATTTTAGCAGTGTGAGCCATGATTCTGCAGCAATTGTAGTGGTAAAGAAATGAATCTGGCTTCACCACTGATAGACAGACCAGAAGTCAAAAACAAATTTGGCATAGATGCCATTTACTGGTCACCATTTGCTGCTTAGAAATATAACAGCAACTGTAATGGCAAAGAGAGGAATCTTGCTTCATCACTGAGAGGCAGATCAGAAATCAAAAAATAAAATAAAATAAAATAAAAATTGCGTACATGCCATATATTGGTCATTGTCTATTTGGCGAGAAGGCTTTAGAGATGTGTTAGTCATAAATAAGGTCAAAACACACATAATGCCTTCTATACAAAGAGAAAGATAAAAAATACAATTTAGAAGTACCTTAAGAAATTATGGAAGACAAGATGATGTCAGATTTAACAGATCACAGTAGAACAGAAAGGACTTCACCCAATAGAAGGGGTGGCTGATAATACTGATGGACAAGATATTCTGGTAGGAAGAAGATTCTGTGTTTTGGCACACTATGGCCAAAAATAACAATGGATTGTTGGGTCAATCAGGTAATCACCAAAAGGGGGAAAAATGTTTGCAAAGTTTCCGTACTGTAGATAACTTCCTTCACTGGTACTGAGGAATCCAGAAAAGAGGGGAATAGTTCAAAAAAGATCAATCATCCTATGTAGATTGGGGCCATAGAGTACCTGCCTTGCATCCAGAAATTCAGAAGGGTATATTCAGTTCTGTTCATGGTGCCAAGAGCAACAGTCCTTACCATCCTGTTAAGATCCCATATTTAAACAACTTTGTTTTATACCAGAGATTCAAGATGGTGGCGCTTCAAGCCACCAAAGAGAACTTGATTGCCTAGTGTTTGAAAGAAGCTTATTGGCATATTCCTATGGCTCTGAACAGCAGGAAATATTTAAGCAGAAGGTAAGCTGGGTCTGTGAAGACAACTTTGATAGGTGTTTTTGCAGGACTGTGGGGCTGAGTTTGTTTGCTTATTTCTCTGTGTTGTTTTTTTGTGTGTGGGTTTTTTTTGTGTTTGTGTGTGTTTTTTTTTTTGTGTTTTTTTTGCTTTCGCTGGCGGTGTGCTCTCCCTGAGCTCACAGCCTATTGTCAGCTAATTGTTTGTTAGTTAGTCAGTTAACTGTCAATCAAGCTAGGGAGTTAATCAAGCTAGGGGGAGGAGCCAGCTAGGGGAAGGAGGCAATTTCATTCGTCTATTTCATTCCTTCAAGTTCAACCATTCAAGTTTAGGAACAACCGATCATTATAGCGACTGAACAAATTTAGGAAGAGTTCAACTGAGCTTGGGAGTTAGCTGAGCAGACATAGCTTATACAGCTCAAATTAAGAAAGGAGGCCCAGTTTTTGTTTTTGTTTTCTTTTTCTATTCTCTGTATTATCAAGTATGGAAGGGGAGGGAGCTGCTGCTGTCACCTGTAGCACTTGTGGCATGTTCCTTTTCTTGCCACAAGATGTGGTCGGGTACACCTGCAGCAAGTGCAAGCTGGTCACCTTCTTAGAGGTCAAGGTGTGGCAGCTGGAGGCACAGGTTTCAAATCTTCGTCTTATTAGGGAAGGTGAGGACTTCTTAGATAGGGCAGAGAGGACCTTCCTGAAGACCGGATATGCGGAGGAGCTGCCTGATGAGGAAATCAGTTCCATGACCCAGGAAAGCAATGCTTGGAGGAATGTCACATGGAGAAGTAGAAGGGCCAGGAAGGAAACAGAGACTCTCAAACTACAGAATCGCTTCAACATTCTTGGTGCTGTGAATGATGAGGAACACCAGAAGGAGGGAACACAACATCAGCAAGAAGGAATCCAACTTCGGCAACTGGAACTTCAACACCAACAGGACAGCATCCAACATTGGGAAGTCCAGCACTCCCGGCCTCAACACAATGCCCAGGCAATCCTGGAGGAATCTGCTTGTCGAAGAACCCCGGACAGGCCTCAGAGGAGGCAAGTTGTGGTAGTTGGGGACTCCTTGCTCAGAGGAACCGAACCGGCAGTTTGCAAACCGGACAAGCTCAGTCGAGAGGTCTGCTGTCTTCCTGGGGCCAGGATAAACCACGTAACAGAGAGGCTAGCCAGGCTGGTCAAGCCCACTGACCGTAAGCCCCTCGTTTTGGTTCACGTTGGAACCAATGACACGGTGAAGCGCAGCTTTCACCACATCACAAAGGATTACGAGCTTATGGGGAGAAAGCTTAAGGACCTTGGTGCGCAGGTGGTCGTTTCATCAATCCTCCCTGTTCAAGGATATGGTGCATGAAGGGAAAGGACAATAGTAGAGGTCAACAGCTGGCTCCGCACATTTTGCCACCGCCAACAGTTTGGCTTTTTGGATCATGGCTTGAAATTCCAGGAACATGGGCTTCTGGCAAGGGATGGGCTGCAGCTCACGAAACTTGGCAGGAACGTTTTTGCAAACAGTCTCACAAGGAGGATTAGGAGGGCTTTAAACTAAGTACAACTGGGGAGGGAGACAAGATTATTCATGACAAGGACTCGGCAAGTGCAGGGGAAAAAGGCCCACATGATATTGGCCAAGTAGGAATAGCATCCAATCGTGGGAGGGGTGGAAAAAATGCTATGGGACTTGCAGGAAGGGCACGGGGACTTAAGTGTCTCTACACTAATGCACGGAGTATGGGAAACAAGCAAGATGAATTTGAACTCCTAGTACAGCAAAGTAAATATGATTTGATAGGCATCACTGAGACCTGGTGGGATGAGTCTCACGATTGGAATGTAGGAATAGAGGGGTATAGCCTATTTTGTAGAAATAGACCAAATAAGAAAGGAGGAGGAGTAGCCTTATATGTCAGGGATGTTTTCACCTGTGAAGAGATCCATGACTTGAACACCGGAAGCCAGGTCGAGAGCATCTGGGTAAGAATTAAGGGAGCGAGAAACAATAGGGATATTATAGTGGGGGTTTACTACAGACCTCCAGGCCAGACTGAGGACGTCGATGGCGCTTTCATAGACCAAATGACTGCACATTCAAAAAGGAGAGATACAGTAATAAGGGGAGATTTCAACTTCCCGGATATATGTTGGCAGTCAAACTCTGCAAAGGCGGCAAGGTCCAGCAAGTTTCTTGCTTGTCTTGCAGACAATTTCATGGTCCAGAAGGTGGAAGAGGCGACAAGGGGATCAAATATTCTGGATCTGATCCTGACCAACAGGGAAGACCTTGTTAATGACGTAGAACTGGTTGGATCTTTAGGAGAGAGTGACCATGCCCTATTAGAATTTGGCATTCAGTGGGGAAGAGAAGACAAGTGTAGCCAGGCACTCGTCTTAGATTTTAAAAAAGCAGACTTCTGTAAACTGAAGGAGCTGCTGGCTGAAATCCCGTGGTCAAGAATAGTCAATGAGAAAGGAGTTCAGGATGCATGGGAGTTCTTTAAAAGGGAGGTACTGAAGGCACAGGCTAAAACTGTGCCATTAAGGAGGAAAAATGGAAGGCATCTGAACAAACCGGAATGGTTGACTAAAGAGCTCTCAGCTGAGCTAAGTGTTAAGAAAAACATGTACAGGAAATGGAAGAAGGGGGAAATCACCAAAGAAGATTATAAGCAAGTAGCCAAGAGATGTAGGGAGAAGGTCAGAAAGGCTAAAGCACAGATCGAACTTAGGCTGGCCAGAGACATTAAAAACAATAAAAAGGGCTTTTTTAAATACGTCCGCAGCAAAAGGAAAAAGAAGGAGACGATAGGGTCACTGCGCAAGGAAGATGGTGAATTAATAACAGGAGGAAGAAAAAAGGCAGAACTCCTCAACACCTTCTTCGCCTCAGTTTTTTCCCAAAAGGATAAAAACACGCAACCTGGCGGTTGGGGAGCAGGTGAGGAAGTGGGGGAAATGCAGCACAGAATAGATAGAGAGGTAGTACAGGAATACCTGGCCACTCTGGATGAATTCAAGTCTCCAGGGCCAGATGAATTGCATCCTAGGATTTTAAAAGAACTAGCAGAGGTCATTGCGGAACCTCTTGCTATAATCTTTGAAAACTCTTGGCGGACCGGAGAAGTTCCGGCAGACTGGAGGAGGGCAAATGTTGTCCCCATCTTCAAGAAGGGAAAAAAAGAGGACCCAGATAATTATCGCCCAGTCAGCCTGACATCAGTACCTGGAAAGATCCTGGAGCGGATCATCAAACAGTCAGTTTCTAATTACTTAGAAAACAATGCCGTAATTACGAAAAGTCAACATGGATTTCTCAAAAATAGGTCATGCCAGACTAATCTTATCTCTTTTTATGATAGAGTTACTTGCTTGATAGATGAAGGGAATGCTGTGGACATAGTATATCTTGATTTCAGTAAGGCCTTTGACAAAGTTCCCCATGACATTCTTGCAAAGAAGCTAGTAAGATGTGGGCTGGACAGGGCTACTGTCAGGTGGATTTGTAACTGGTTGACTGACCGTACCCAAAGGGTGGTCACCAATGGCAGATTCTCATCCTGGAGAGAAGTGACTAGTGGGGTGCCACAGGGTTCTGTCCTGGGCCCGGTGCTGTTCAATATCTTCATTAATGACTTGGATGAAGGAATAGAGAGCACGCTGATCAAATTTGCAGATGACACCAAATTGGGAGGGGTTGCTAATACGCCTGATGACAGGATCAAAATTCAAAAGGACCTGGACAGATTGGAGAGCTGGGCCAAGGCTAACAAAATGAACTTCAACAGAGAGAAATGTAAGGTCCTACACTTAGGCAGAAAAAATGGTATGCAGAAATATAGGATGGGGGACACGTGGCTGGCTAACAGTACGTGTGAAAGGGATCTAGGAGTCTTCATAGACCACAAGCTGAACATGAGTCAGCAGTGTGATGCGGCAGCCAAGAAGGCCAACGCAATTCTTGGTTGCATCAATAGGAGTATGGTGTCTAGATCGAGGGAGGTATTGGTACCACTCTATTCTGCATTGGTTAGACCTCATCTTGAATACTGTGTCCAGTTCTGGGCACCCCAATTCAAGAAGGATATGGATAAGCTGGAGCAGGTCCAGAGGAGGGCAACCAAAATGGTGAGGGGCCTGGAAGCCATGCTCTATGAGGACAGACTTAGAGAGCTGGGTATGTTTAGTCTGCAGAAGAGATGGTTGAGAGGGGACATGATGGTCATGTTTAAATATTTGAAGGGATGTCATGTCGAGGAGGGAGTGGGCTTGTTTTCTCCTGCTCTTGAGACCAGGACAAGGAGCAATGGATGCAAGCTGCAGGAGGGGAGATTCCGCCTGAACCTCAGGAGGAATTTCCTGACGGTCAGGGCTGTCCGGCAGTGGAATGTGCTGCCATGGAGTGTGGTGGAGTCTCCTTCTTTGGAGGTTTTTAAGCGGAGGCTGGATGGCCACTTGTCGGGAGTGCTTTGAGGGTTTTCCTGCAAGGCAGGGGGTTGGACTGGATGGCCCTTGTGGTCTCTTCCAACTCTACATTTCTATGATTCTATGATTCTAAGGTTTCAATTCCAACAGCAGTTCAGGGTTCTTTCTTCTGTTGCTGAGTCAGTATGCAAGGTGTTCACTAAGGTACTGCTACCACTGGTAGCCTGTCTTTGGAAATAGGGTATACAACTGTTCTCATGCTTAGACAATATCCTCTTGAAAACAGGGTGCAGATGGAAAGGGATCTGGAAAAGACTGTCCAGACATTTCAGAAATGTGGTTTCTTGAAAAAATGGAAAAGAGCCATTTGGAACCAACAAAAATATTAACACAACTACAGGCTGCATGTTTTTCTATCGCAACTCAGTCAGTGGCAATGATACTACATAAAGGCTGTTTATGTAGTGTCAGTATCATTGGAAAATATTTGTAATGCAGGAAGGTGGAAGGAACCATCCACATTTATTAGACATTATAAAATAAAAATAAGTTTGCAGAGGATACATATGAGTGGACGATCCGAAGTTGTTAGGGTTACCCTTGACCCCTCAAAAACATGTGGGAATTACCCCAAATAGTCTACATGATTGTGAGTGAGCTCTGCATTAACTTGGAGAGGTCCCCAACTTTGGCCAAAGGAACTTCTCCCCGCTCAGGCAACCAAAACCACTTCTTACATGAACAAAGGAAAATACCCTTTATTGTTAAAAGGAGGGGGTGGTTAGCTTAGGATGACAATGATAACATGAAGCATTACATGCATGTGCAAGAACCATTACTTTCTCAGGACCAAAATACAGGTTGATAATAAAATAATTTTTGGTTAACTATCAACAATGAACCCTGAACCACACATGTATTCACTCAGCAGTGAAGTATAACAAATATTGTTACAGAGACTGCTGAGAACTGATCATGAGAACCTTGCTACTGACTTTGCCAATTAAATGTCAGCATAATTTTAAGTAGGACAAGGTGCTGACATTCCTTCAAAATGCAGAGATACATAACAGAGAGTTCCTCTAGCCTGGACATTTAAGCAGGCAATGCTCTCTGCGAGTTGAACTGTCCAGGGTGCTGAATCTCTAGCAGCCCTGCAGAATAGACCAGGGAAAAACTGGGGAAGCACTATCTATTTTGTGTGAACTCTTTTACACAGTCAGTAATAAACTAAACAGAATGACCCACCCTGGTGGAGAAAGCTTGGGTGCATCTCAACAGTAGTGGGTTGCTTCTCCATGCCATCCAGAGAATGAGAGGTTGGTACTTAGTGTTAATATTCATTCTTGGATGGCTGGAGGAGCAATCCACTCCCATCCTTTTTTGTTTAATGAGAACGAAAGAAGGGTGGAGGAAAAGAGGAAAAGAAAGAAGGAAAAGAGAAGGATTTAAACGAAAGGTTACAGCCATTTAGATGAGCAGTCTTGAGCAGTCTTTGGAAAGAAACTGGAGGTGAAGGCAGTGGGAGTTGACAACATTAGATGAAATAGAACTTGGGGCTTGGAGATTGCTGCTTTGTGTGCTGGCATGCAAAGAACAAGTGGATTGCTCTTCTGGGCATCCAAGAATGAATATTCACACTAGGTACCAACCTCTCATTCTATCTAACCATTAGGAAGAACCTCCTGACAGTAAGAGCAGTTCAACAGTGGAATACATTGTCTTAGAGTTTGGTGGAGTCTCCTTCTTTGGAGGTTGGATGGCCATCTGTCAAAAGTGCTTTGTGTATTCCTGCATGGCAAGAGGTAGGACTCAATGGCCCTTGTAGTCTCTTCCAGCTCTTGATTCCATGAAAGGGGTACTGATCCTTATTCTTGATGAGTTTTGCAATGTTGTCTGTGGCATTCTGGATACCTGCACCAGGAAGACAGCATTCTTCCCGATTCATCTTGTCAGGTTGGCACATAGGTGCTTCTGTACCCTGAGCAATGAGTCCTCAGCCTGCAGCACCTTTCTTTTCCTCTTCTTGTGGTTGGTGGTTACCTTTCTTGGCTCTTTCTTTGGCATGCAGTATCCCTTGTTGCTGGATTCCTGTTTAAGCATATTCACTGCTGCTATCCTCCTGAAGATGTAAGAAGTGATTGCTTTAGTTGGAGAGGTTCTGGGTCCCTTCTGTATGGTCTGCTCCTGACAGTGACTGTCCTCCGGGGTGTTTCCTCACTGTTACAAGTCTCTTCATTTTCCTTGGCAGTTTCATCCTGTTGGTTTTGTAGGATCAATTTTTCCTGTATTCTATCCAGGAGCTCTTCCTGTTCTTTGATGCATTGACAAGACAGAACATACACTAATTTTCTCTTCCAAGATTGCTACCAGTTTGCACTTGCTGCAGGCGTAGTTGGTGATGGTTTCTGGCAAGAAGACAAGCATTGCACATACATTGCAATGGACAATTATGGATACTTCTGCCACCATCTCTGCAGTTATTTTCCTCCACTTGCTCCTTTCTCTACAGATAACACTTTGCTTCTCAGTTTTTCCTGTATTCCTTGAAACTTTCTTCTGAGATTGCTGTGCTATTTCCACAAAGTTCACCAGCACTGATCCAATTGCTTTATGGAAGCCCCAGCATAACCTCTGGGCCAGGCAGGGACTGCAGTCCCAGATGGTCTCCATTGCCATGCTGGTGGCAAGGGTCATATTGATGGAGATTGTTGGGGTGGGGTGGTGAAGCTGCTCTTGCTTCCGACTGCTCCTCCACTCCTCTGCTGCTGCCAGGCTGTTGTTCCCATTGCTGCTGCCGCCGCTGCCTGCTGGCCACTGCTGCTGCCACTCTGTGTTTCTCCCCTCTGGCATCAGCCATCAGCACTTTTTTCAGTACTTTAAGGATAGCTGTGTTGTGTTGTGCCACCTCACCTCGCTCTCCCACCTCCGGGCTGCACTTTGCTGTGGCTGGTCAGGCTCACTCCTCCAGCCAATTTCTAGTTGCCACCCCTCTCCTCATCCCCACTTGGAACACCTGTCTGTGTGGACACCTGCTTACGCTGCCAGCAAACTCTTTTGTTTAGTATAAAATTTTAAGATGCAGACACAAGCATTCGGTATAGAGATATAGAAGTGAAAAGAACAATTAATCAGCATGGTCTGCTGCTTAAAACACCTGTTTCTTACCCATTGCTGAAGGATTTCCTGACAACAGGCCTGACTTCTTAATAAAGGTTTGTGACATTGTTGTGACAAAGGCAGGGAAGACATGAGCCAAAGGCTGAGTCACTCAGTCTGGAGGATGCTGTAAAAGGAGCAGAATCTTCCTCCTGTACTGCTGCTGCAGTGGCCACTTTCCCTGCTAATTAAAGACCATTAATCCTGTACCACCAAAGGATACAGAAGCCTTTAGCCAGATTTTTTGCATTATGATAAGATGCCTAGGGCTTCTCTGTCTGCTTCAATTTTTGTTATATTTCTAACAGTCATGATTAGAGGAGATGGGAATTCCTTGGCATGGCCAAATTCTAGGGGAAAATTATTAACAACAAACCCAAGGTGCATTCAATGTAACAGTTTTTTTAAAAAAAAGCATGTCTCTAATTACTTATTGTGTATATAACAGTAACTACACAATGAACTGTAAACACTAGAACAGGCAGTGCTGGCTCCAGATTTGGGAGGGGGGAGGTTGGACAAAGTCCTTTGCTCTCTCACTGGGCCTATGCACCACTACTGCTCTCAGTGATGTCTCTCTTCCTTGTTAAAAGGTCATATTCACTTGCTAAACAAACCACTAGCAAAGAAACAACTAGTGCCCATCCTCATGAACACCAGCCTTTTTGTTTTCTTGTTTGTTTCTTTACTCCCTCTTAGAAATTATCAATTTACAGAGCTTACAAATATTAACTTTTGGACAACAACTCTCAGAATCCTCCAGCCAGCATGGTCACCATGCTAGGAGCTTTAGTCTAAAAAAGAAACTTTCCCAAGCTCTCATGTTAAATTTGGTTGCTCCATGTGATGTGCTGTAGTTTGGACCATCTTCCCAGAGAGCAAATTGCTCTCAGGTCCTGAACTAAAGACTTGGAACAATTACTGAAGAAAGTCAAGGCAGAAAGTGCAAAGGCAGGTTTACAGCTGAACATTAAGAGAACAAAAATAATAACCACAGATGATTTACAAAACATTAAAGAAGACAATGAAGACATAGAAACAGTTCAAGATTTTCCATGACTCAGTCATTAATCAGAATGGAGACTGCAGCTATGAAATCTAAAGAAAATTGGGACTTGTAAAAAGTAGTTATGAAGGAACTAGAGAAGATCCTGAAGAGTAATCCTATTCAGTCATGTTGGAACGTGGGGGTGGGTGTGTGTGTGATTCGTCCCACGCAGCAATGTTTTTGGGTTGTCCCGGCCCTCAGGCAAGCCTCTCCATGCCCTGGCCATGCCCCTGTACACAGTGGGCACACCCCTCGTGTCATAGCCCTACACCCTCCCACTCTCCCCTCCACACACTCCAAGCTCCACCACTGATCATATTTCCAATTTCTGTGTAAGGTTGTAAAAGCTGGAAAGTGAAGTAAGCTGACAGGAAGAAAATCAACAACTTCAGAGTCTGGTGACTGAACTCTTTCAGACAGGAAGGGCTAGTAAAAGACTTATGTTTGGTCTATGAATTGTATCTGAATAAAAAAGGCTGGGGCAAGGGGTTCTTGGACACACTTGTTAGAAGTTTCTGATAGTCGTAGTCCAAAAATCAACTTTTCCATGCACTTCAACAAGTGTCCACCCATGCTAACCCCTGACAATGGCCCTGAAGAAGAGGCCAAGTTTGACATGAAAAACATGTCAGGCAAAGAACATTCTCACTTGGTCATTTGCCTGCAAGGGTGTGAAAATTTTCACAAAACTCACACAGCCTGCTAGGCTTTCTAGGATACTGATCAGAAGGAGAAAGGGCTAGTGCCATCTAAGGGGAATATAGAAGCAGAGTCTGAAAAAGTGATTTGTGCTGGCTGGGACATTCTCAGAACTGTAGTCCAAAAAGTAGTATTTCCCAGCACTGTCAATGAAAGAACCTAAGAAGCTCCCTTATATGAAGTCCATTACTTCATCTGGCTCAGCATTTCCTGTATCTACCTCCCTGCAAATGTGTTGCACTACAAAACTACCACCCTCTCCACCTAGCATGGCCATCCCATCAGCTTTGTTCTCTGCCATCTTCGTGGGAGATTTGATCTTCTTCCCATTTTATATACATAATCCCTAATAGTTTTCACTTCTTCCCTGAGTTTGCTGGGCAGCCACCTTGGCATTTTCAGATGTTTCCCATTTTTCTGCTTCCTTGTGATTGTGCTTTCTGCAACTCCTTCAAGAACTCTTGTCCCTGTTGGGTGCCTTTTTCCTTTAGCATGTCAGGCCATGAGATTCCACCCAGCATTTCCCTGAACTTGTTAAAAAAATGTTTTTTGAGACCTCTCCCTAAACTGCAAACCCCAGGGTTCCATAGGATGTTGAAAGTGGAATAATAGCGCTAAAACAGGCTAGTGTGGAAACGGCCCATGTTTGTTTGTATTCCTCTTTGTCCTGTCCCTCAGTAATGAGTTCTAGTGTTACTTTGAGGGAGAAAACCTATCCCAGGGTCTATAATTTTAATATTAAAACATAGCTCCGTGTGCAAGAGAGGTCCGCTGAAAGGGCACGTAGGCAGGCACGGTTGGAAGACTGACAATCAGATCAGGCTAGTAAAATCTCCATCATGTAGCCCCAGGAAACCTCAAGATGTGTAAAGACACAATAAACAAAGGGTCCTCAGCCCTGAGACACTGACTTGAGAGGATTAGTGTATGTGCCTCAGGTTGAACAAATATCCCATCAGGCGGGGACCAGAATTCACACCACAGTGCCTCCGAAAATCTGGAGACTTTGGCAACACCTAATAATCCCATCACGCCACGGAAATTATCAGAGTGGAGCTTCATGCCCACTGCAACACCCATTGTTCTCCTTGGGAAAGGATTAGTCCTCCAGGTACTTTTTCCTCTATAAATAGTCCCTGCTTTTGAGTGGTTCTTTGGATCGCTCCCAGTAATCCCAGCTGACCATTGCTCCGTTTGTTGAGCAATCCCCTCAGCCCTCTCCGTGCTGAGCCCCACTTCTTTGCTGCCTTCTCAGACCCAGGACTTCAGGACAAGGTGCAGTATTACCCCAACAACACCCCTTCAATACTCCCTCTGTCCAATTTCCTCTCTTTTGCTTCTTAATAGCTCTTGGGTGTGTGTGTGCAAGAGTGCGTTGGTGCATGAGACTTACCTTTAATAAAATCATTTATTGGACATTTGGTTTGGTTTTTGGCTTGGCCTGACCCTATAAAAACTGGGTAAAAGACCCCGCTAGGTTACCCTGCCTCTTGCAGTGCTATTGCTTGTGCTCTGGCTAGTCTGCATTCCTCATCAAGTGCAGCACAGTGAGGTGTCCCTCGAGGGACCCCCAAAATTAGGGTAACACTGGTGTTACACGGTCACTTCCCACTAAAGTACCAACTGCTCTGATTTGAGTGACCAACTCCTATTGGTTTTGATCAAGTCCAGAATTGCCAGTCCCTTTGTTATTTTCTCTGTTTTATGCAAGAGGAAATTATCTGTAAGGCACATCAGGAGTTTGTTAGAGAGCCTATTGCTTATCAGAGTTAGTCTTCCAGCAGATATCATTGTAACTGAAATCCCGTATAGTTAATTACTACTAATATCTCAGAAGTTTCTAAGATTTGTTTCTGGAAAACTTCATCCACTACCTTTACTTGGTTTGGTGGCCTGTGGTAAACTCCTCCCACAATGCTGTTTTTATTTCCCATTTAGAGTGCTCTTGAAGAACTAAATTCAAGAATAGTATTTCTGGGTCACTTAACTTTGTAAAATCCTCTGAGAAAGAAGACATTAAAATGCTAAGCATGAGGTCTTGTAAAAGGGAATGATTTTGAAGAAATTTGGAAAATATTCTTGGAAAAAGCTTTGATAAGAGGTGGTAAAGCTACCCTTTCACAAGAAGAATGGCAATTTTGTAAAGTGGAGTGAACAAAAGATTGGCTCTGGGGGTTGGGTTTATTCACTTTTTTTTGTTAATTATGTGGGGTTTTATTTGTATTTGTATTGTTTAATTTTTTTTCATAATAAAAAAATAATTAAAAAAATAAAAAATATAGTTGAAAAGAATAGATTTAAGAATTAAATTATTATAGTAATACCGAGTACAAGGAGAAAGAGATTTAGATATATGAAATAAAAATATATAATCAATGTGATATAAAATATGTGGAATAAGTATACGATGAAAAAGGAATTGGAGAGCAATAGTAATGTAAGCCATTTGTGTTGTAATTTTTCTCTTTTTCACATTTATGTTATTCACATGGTGTTATTCTGTTATGTATTGTACTATTTTTTTTCTTTAATAAAACAAAAATAAAAAAAATGCTAAGCATGGAGACAGTATGGGAGATGCAACACTCAAGCAGGAGCAAGAGGCTGTCGATGAGGGACAGTGAACATGTGGTCTCCAGCCGGCACTGGATTGCAACTTTCATTATTCCCTACTATTGATTATGCAGGTCATGTTACTCTACACTTTCCACTGCTACTGTACTTGTCCAGAAAAGTGTTGCTGCTGCTTGGTCTGACTGCTTTGCTACCTCATTGAAAGGCAATGTTCAATACCAGGGTTGTGTACATTCTGGGGTCTGGATGCCATTTTTTCTTTCCCCAGACCTAGAGGACTGAACCCAGGAAGAAAAACACTGCCCCCCCATGTCAAATCATGTCCCAGAATTGTCTGGAAAAGTTATTAGAAACAGGAAGTGACCTGAACAAACCTTAAGACTTATAAAAGGTTATCACTATTCATCATCAGAAAGACTCTAATAGCCAATAAATCTTTCCCCAATTACAGCTTCTTCTGTATAGTACTGTGCAACTTTGGCACACACATGTATACACACAGGGGAATAATAAGGGCTGGGGGCATGGAGAAAAAGATCAGTAAAACTAAGGCTTAAGGGGTTATCTAAATCTCAAAAACAAGTAAGAACTGAAGGGCAGAGAAAGACTATTTTAAGATCAATAACGCTTTTCTGCAATATTTATCCTATTTCAGGGAAATGATAGGTGAGGGAATCTGAAGCCCACTCAAAGGGAGGATCTATGAGAGACACTGATTGAAAGAGAGCCTTGTGCATGGTTTTGAGGGTGGTATATTTCAAAGGAGATCTCCAAAAGCAAAGCCCTACTTCTTTGGCTTTTTAAAAGGTATGCTTATTTCTTTTGGCCTACCATGAGAAGGAAGTCATGGTCTCACGGAACAGGCTTTCTGTTCCAAAATTCTGAAGCAACTGCTGTCATTCAGCTCCTACTCAGAAAAGAAAGGCCATCTCCTCCACTCCAGAACACAGGCTGAATCCTGGTGAAATGAGTGGAATTGAAGCAAGTGGATGAGGAGGACCAAAATAGACTTCTTGGAGCCAGATGAAAAATTGGGAAGCAGAGAAATACATGTGACTGCTATGCTTTAATGAAGGTAATTGGAGGTTATGGAGGAGACCTTTGGGAAGCCACAAAAACGGCCTTGGTGGACCACATACAGCCTGCAGGCCACATTTTGTTCCATTTTTGATGTAATGTAACATTTTCTGCTCCGACTTATAATCGTACATGTCAGAACTGAATGTGGACCTTCAGAATGAAAAGCACATAGTCTAGCACCATGTGCTCTTGTCCCTCTTCCAAAGATTCCAAATTTTCTTCAGAGAGAAACCCGTCTATTTTCTAGCACGTTTAGTAGATGGAACCAGGCTGACTTTCTAGGTTGATCTTACACATGGTTGCAATACATCAGTCAGCGCTTCACACATGAAAACAGTTAGACTCTTACCACAAAACAAAAGAAGACTGCAATGGAACCAACAATTGGTTTAACTTCTAATAAACACTTCTTCATTTAAGAACATATTCACAGCCTTAACTAGCCTTGGTTTTAATTCCCAGCTCTCTTGGTGGGTGCCAAAAAAGAGCAGGGGACTGGGAGGAAGATATTCATGTCTCTCCAACTAGCATTTAACATTGAACCTCTTATAAAGTACCTGTATAATATCCCTTGCTGTTGCCACTGCTTCATTTGCCTCCTTTTGTCTGTCTCCCTCCCCTCTCTCGTCTGTTCTGCAGGGCTGACTCATCCTGCAGTACACATAGCTTCAGTGTAAAATTAAAGCAGGCAGTTCTGTTTTGTTCACCAAAAATTTATCTGCACATCAAAACAGATTGTCCCTCCCCTCCCATGTTTTTTTTAAATGCTGAGAAGTGCGGCATTTCACAACCTCTGACATCCCACATTGCAGGCTCAAACAAGGTCAGGGTAATGGTAGCTGTGATGGTCCAGTATCTGAGGCTTGCAAAGGGGCGGACTGAATGAATCACAAGTTATCAAAGGCCCAAATCACTAGAGATGTTTGCTGATGTAATGCAGGGATACCTCACCCTGATTCATCCTCCCTTAGGCCTGGAAAAGTGTGTGTGTGCATGCACATGTACAAAACTGTAGAGCTAGAAACACTGGACTTAATCTGGGCTTGTGCAGTGAATGTTGGTTTCTTTATGATCTGAATGACTTCTGTGTTTGGTTTGTCCCTGTGCTTTGCTCCATCTGGCAACTTCATTATTTCTCACAGCACTAGCACATGCAACCATTTGTATTTTAGAGTCAAGAGTTGGAAAAGGCCCCATAGGCCATCCAGCCCAACTCCTGCTCAGTGCAGGAACTAGTTAGAGCAATGAAAGGAAAAATATGCAGATCAGTGCTGAGAAATAATATGGCAAAAGCCACGAAAAAGCGTTATCTTTACAAGGTACTCAGCAGGAGGAACAGATATCTCATACAAAGTAATGACATGCTAGAAACTGTTTTATAACGGCAAATGAGAAATTGTCAAAACCAAACGTCCTAATGTATGCTACTGTGAATCACCCCCTTCTTCCCATGATAGTGGCATTGTGTGAGGCCAAAGGTACTTAATAAAATGGTATGTGCCTCTTGAGCATGTAGATTAGAGTATGGGAGCACTCCCTATGAGTGTAATGTGAAAGTTGACATGATATATTTCAATAACTGAATTTTATATTTTATACTTCTGAATTGTGCAACTAACCCGCTAACATACAACCAAAAGGAAGATCTCTCTTGGTAGTTTGTTACTCAGCTGTTTTCTGTTCCTGGTATTCATGAGCAATTTTGTCAAGAATAGAAGACACATAACACGTTGGCTGTCTCTTCTGTAATTTCAGACATTCTTCTGCTTCAATTATTTTAGAGTAAACATCATGGAACTTGGGGTGCTTTCATCATACAACCTGCCCTATGGACTGGATTTCAGACATCTGCCACTTTAACCCTTCTTCGTTCCACCCCCACCCCCACCTTCAATAAAGAATTCACAAGACAGAATGCCCGCATGATGCTTTTTGATTCATTGGTGCCAACAGCCTTCCTTCAGAAGTACACTGGAAACTAATAATGAAGCCCAACTTAGATCTTTTTCTCAAGGGAGTAGCCCCCTTGTGTTGTACAGCAAATTGCCTTTGAAAATGAATTGATGTTTCCAAATCAACCTGAGGCGAAAAAAAATCGTATTTGGGTCGACGAGAAATGGACAAGCTCCAGGGTTAGTTTCTCCTACTCTGGACCCCTACAAAAGCACTCTGTGTAATAGGAGGTGGCCAGAAGATCATTTCTACTTTAAAATACAGTTTTAGAATCATAGAATCACAGAGCTGAAAGAGACCACAGGGACCATCTAGTCCAACCCTCTACGATGCAGAAGCCCACATCAAACCACTCCCAACAGATGGCCACCCAGCCTCCGCTTAAAAACCTCCAAAGAAGGGGACCACCACACTCTGAGGCAGCATATTCCACTGCCGCACAGCTCTGTCAGAAAGTTCTTCCTAAGGTTTAAGTGGAATCTATTTTCCTGCAGTTTGAATCCACTGCTCCTTGTCCTAGCCTCTGGAGCAGCAGAAAACAAGCCTGCTCCCTCCTTGACATGACATCCCTTCAAATTAATGATTTTTTGGGGGGATAATACAATGTGCAGACCTACCCTATTTTCAGGAAAATCCAACCATCCACAAGGCAAGATTTTCTATTCTTTGAAAAACAAAAGACTTTTAGTAGAAAATTGCTGCAATTCCAACCTGAACAAGATCCACCTCAAGCTTCACAGCGATTTAAATCCCAGACTCAAGTTTTATAAAGCAGCTTTCGAATTACAGGCCAAATTACAGGCTGGCAGTACAAAAGGAGAATTCTGCATTTGAATTAGGAGTGGGTAAAATGCTGTATGAACCCCCAAGGACTTATTTTTGAAAACTCAAAATCCCACCCCCCCATCCTCTCCAGTAAGCAATTTTGCTATGTGCCTGGTCTCTCTGACTTGTTTTATGCCTTTTTTTTACAAAATGAAAACAACTTTCAGTTTACCAGCTACTTCATTAAAAAGACTTGCAAAAGTGTGACAGAATTCCTTTGCACACCTTCAGTGGCAGAAGGCATTCAAAGTTTTACTCCCCGACCCCAAACTGGAACTAGTGAGGGGCTTGCGTGGTTCCCAAACTTGTAGCTACACACAAGTGCAGTGGCAGGTCTTCATGTTTTATTACCTGTGTGAAGTCCTGCCTATAGTGATACATGCAGATGTATGCTACATGCACGCCTCTCAATACACAAAGGATTAGCATGCTTCTATACATCCGCTGAATGTTACATGCTATGCAGTATGAAGTCTATTGTCCAGCACTGAAAGCCATGGCCAGGATCTGAAGGTACACTCCCACTGGCTTCTACTAGTTCTGTCCACATCACTGATCACCCCTTTACTTTTGCAGCCTTCCATACACCTTAAAAAGTTGCTCCTGCATGTTTTGTAATACAATGTTTTTCCAGTATTGAGAGCATACTGTTAGTAGTTAACAATGCAGCCACCTCTTAGGTCAATTTATTGAGTCAGACTAGCTTGTAAAATCCAGGCATGACTACCTAATGGTGCATCAGTCCACCTCTAAGAGAATCACACCAAGACACACCTCTTTACAATGATGTAGTGGAGGAAATTTTATTATCTGGAAACGTATAACTGTAAAACCCAACACTGGGTGCACAACTTTAGATGCCAGAGCATACAGATTTTACTACTGGGAATACAGGAGTGTCTCAGACATTTCTGCTGTTATGAACACAAAAGTCTCACACTCCAATACCAGGACACAACAGCAATCTTTTAGAATCAAATTACATCCAAGGATTTCTCTGCACTTACAATTAACCCCACAGTGTATTAATCTATCTATATATGAGATTAATATATATAGCATGGGAAATTGAAAACTCTTGCTCCATATGTATGAACATGTCAAGTCTTATAAATAAAACATCCAGTGATGAGAAAAAAGTTACTATTTCTAGTTCATATTTATACATAAAGTACTCTAATGGCAAAATGGATGGAAAATTTCTCATGAGCTTCCCTCAAGTCTTGCTAAAGGGGCTTGAAGCAGCTCAACCGGTATTTTAATATTGAAGTACACACAAGACAGACGAGTCACTAACATACATTGCGCATTTACAAGAGATCAACTACCAAACTGATGACAACTGTACACATTGTGGAGAGACCATTTTCATTCTGGAGCTTGGGGGGAGGTCATCATTTCTTTACATCATACTCTGCGGTGATTTTTTTTATTTTTTTTTACTTTGTGGAAAGGATAAGGCCAACAATGAGGCCATAGAGACCCAAGACTTCAGCGAAGATCAAGATGAGAATCATGCCCACAAATAACCTAGGCTGTTGTGCAGTCCCCCGTACGCCTGCATCACCCACGATGCCAATGGCAAAGCCAGCAGCCAGCCCACTGAGGCCGACACTCAGACCAGCCCCCAGCTGAAGGAAGCTCCTGCAAGAAAAGGACAAGGGAGACAAGTTTAGTGGCAGGTAACTGACCTGTGACACTGAAGTCATAATCTTCCAGGAGTGTCCTTGAAAGAATCTGGTTGCCTTTAGCTAACACTGACTCATTAATGAGCAGCCAGAAAAATCTTTTCGAACAACTAAAAGTATCACTGCCAAAATTTTTGAAAACAACATCTCTTTGCGTGATCTTTCTCTTTTTATCCTAGCTCTACTGTTCTTTAGAAAATAGCTATCATTAAAACTGAAACTGCAGTCACGGCCAGTTATCTCCTTAGAGCACACCTCATGGCCAGTAAGTTAGCAATTAGTTACAAGTTCTCATCAAAATTTAAAATTGATTAGATTTCAACCACATGGAGAGCATCTGTGCCTGATGAAGTCTAACATAGCAGGAAAAGGATTAATTTACAAACATGCTTCAGATTAACCATCACTGAATAATTCATTGCTTAACCCATTTCATTGTACATCACTGTTATATATTTAAGTAATGTGCATTAACAACCTGAAAGCAGCAGCTTGGTAAAAACCTACTAAAAATGTCTGTTGTTTTACCTGCAATTGCTCATTTTTAAAAACTGTTATGGATACCACATGCTAATACAAGTACTGCTGTTTATTTATGTGAGAACTATCTTTCAAATGACATTAACACTCAGCCAAACAAGGCAACGCAGCTTACATAGTTTTGTTTTCTACAGTGGTCTTGTCTGCTTGCATTGTAATTCACACCTAGATTTCAATTAACTGAGAACAAAATTACACACTTACACACACACCCCATACCCATCTATAGCTGGCAAGTAACCTGGCTATTTTATCTTCTATCCGAGTGCAGCTTTCAGTTCTGATGACTCACAACAGAAAACTTACTTGTATAGTGGGATTGAGGGTGTGAGGGAGTTGGCAATAAGGACTGCCACTACCAAGCCATAGATAGCTATAATACCCGCCATAACAACAGGAATGATGGACTTCATGATCAGCTCTGGCCTCATGACTGACATGGCTGCAATACCTGTGCCACTCTTTGCTGTGCCATATGCTGCTCCCAAAGCTGAAAGAGAAAAGAAAAACCACAGATGAGTCTTACTGAGCTCAGCAGCATTTTTAATATAAAACAGGGGACAAACCACTGGTTGAACACAAAGACAACTGCATAGATGTCAGCACTTTGAAGGCTAAGATCCAACACTGTACTTTGATATCCAGAGAAATGAGATTTCTTCCCTGCCATATTCTCAGTACAAAAACTCCTGGCTCTGTATCCTTCAGAGCAGATTCTGAGGATGCTGTGAGAAAAAAAGGCTATCCCTGACTGTGAAAAGCAGCAGAGGGATCCAATACATGTACACCACTGGAATTATCTAAATGCATTTGAAAGACTGATTTATTATCCAAGATTATCTTAACTCTGACACAAATTAATGCTAATTTAATGGATTAATAGTAAGTTCAAATTAATATTAATTTAAGATTAATGTCACTTAAAATACAATGTTTCCATTAAAAATCTTTTGACAAAATATTTCAGAGTTGATAATTTTTTTTTTAAGGACTATGACTCCAGAATTCTCTGGTCATGCTGACAGAGCACCTGCAAGCTGTAGTCCCAAAAATAACTTTTCCACACTCTTCATCAAGCAACATAATTTTGCACACCGGGTTACGTGTAATTAATCTGATTATATTTAAACAATCGACTGAGATGTTTTTCCTCTTAAACCAGAGAGCAGCCCTTCACATGTTTGACTCCCAGTATCACTTGGGAAGATATGCCAATGTGGGTTCCTGAGCCTTGTAGACAAATAAGATCTGGATTGCCTGGAATTCCCAGTCCTACATTCAACTAATCAGTTCAATGGAAAAGTCTGTCACAATGTTGTTCTGCAATAAGTCTTTTCTTACAAGACTGCAGAAAAACCACATGACTCTAACAAAATGAATTTCAACAGAGAGAAATGTAAGGTGGGCAGAAAAAATGGAATGCACGAATGTAGGATGGAGGACACATGACTGGATAACAGTACGTGTGAAAGGGATCTAGGGATCTTGGTAGATCACAAGCTGAACATGAGTCAGCAGTGTGATGTGGCAGTCAAGAAAGCCAATGCGATTCCTGGTTGCATCAATAGGAGTATGGTGTCTAGATCAAGGGAGATAATTGTACTACTCTAGTCTGCTTTGGCTAGACCTCATTTGGAATACTGTGTCCAGCTTTGAGCACCACAATTCAAGAAGGATATCAACAAGCTGGAGTGTGTCCAGAAGAGGGCGACCAAAATGGTGAAGAGTCTGGAAGCCATGCCCTATGAGGAGTGGCTTAGAGAGCTGGCATGTTTACTCTGCAGAAGAGAAGGTTAAGAGGGGACATGATAGCCATGTTTAAATATTGGAAGGGTTGTCATGTCAAGGAGGGAGCGGGCTTGTTTTCCTCTGCTCCAGAGACTAGGAAAAGGAGCAAAGGATTCAAGCTGCAGGAAAGGAAACTCCTCCTGAACCTCAGGAAGAACTTCCTGACGGTCAGAGCTGTCCGGCACTGGAATATGCTGCCTTGGAGTGTGGTAGAGTCTCCTTCTTTAGAAGTTTTTAAGCAGAGGCTGGATGGCCATCTGTTGGGAGTCCTTTGAGATGTGTTCCTGCATAGCAGGGGGTTGGACTGGACAGCCCCTGTGGTCTCTTCCAACTCTATGATTCTATGACTACATACCATCCCTCACTGAAGTTCTCAAGATATTGGCTTTCACTTCTGAGGTAGTAACAGTTTAGAGACTGAAAAGAGCTGATTATGCACACTGCAAAGGTTACTGAAGAAACAGCAAGACAACTACCAATTTCAGCTACTATGCCGACAACTAAACTTGAGTTTTAACTAGAATCCCTGCTTTCTCTCAAGATGAGGACTGTCAACATCCTAGACTGGAAACTCATTTCAGACAATGAAGCACTAGCAGCAAATTCCAACCAAGCCATTTTATTATTTTAAGTCTTTATTTTATAAATATTCACCTGAAAATAAGTTACACTAACAAGTTTAACTGTGGAGATGAAGAGAAACTAAGCCACACGCACTCAATTACTTGAACAGCTCTCCACCAGAAGCTACTAAAATTGTATGTGAGATACAGAAATGCATTCTGCCCTCCCTCATTCCTCAAGTGAGGATGTACTACCTTTTCACAGGCAGAGATGACAAACAGTGCTTGTGCAAAAGATAGCAGGCTTCATTAACTGACCACAAACCAGGCAGCTTGAAACTTGGTTATGGTAGCGTTATCGCTGTTTTGTCATACAGGTTCTCAAATGCAGATCTCACTGCTCCCTTAGCACCAACCTAGAAAGGAAGATCTGTCTCCTATATCTTCAGTACAGTTGCCAGATTGTCCTCTAAATCAATTATGCAAAACACAACTCTTCTCACCTATGCCTATGAAGTACTCCACCAAACCCCATTTTGTGTTCCAAGCACTAAGTCACAGCTCAGTTAATGTGCTTCGCATGAAGACCCTAATCCCAAGAGGTTTTGAGTAAGGAGCTAGAAAATGCTCTTAAGGCCTCATATAATAATTGGCAAGTCAAGCTGGGCTGACCATGATTCAGTTCCATATAAGGCAACTCCATATGTGGACAATAATATAAAATACTTCACAGAGTTGTTAGATTTTTAGTTTCTACAGCACTAATAACATTTTCCTGTACTGATCTGAGACCATGCAGTACATTTTAGCTCAATTCCATCCAATGGTTTTCTAGGCTGATAACCAGAGCCTGGTTCTATGCAACAACTTCCCAATATTCAAATATTTTCTTCTCTCCAACCACTGATTAGAAATAACAGGAAAAGAAGCTTGTGGGATGGATGGTGAATTCCCTACCCCCAATATGATTTGAAGTCAGTGTGCTGCATGGGCTTGTAAATCTACAGGGTTGCACAATGGTTAACTCTTCATAGAAGGGCCTCAAGTACAATCAATCCCCTGCCAAGCAGTAATAAATCATCAAATCATTCCTGACAGATGGCCATCTAGCCTCTGTTTAAAAACCTCCAAAGAAAGAGACTCTATTAAATTCTGAGGCAGCTTATTCCACTTACTGTCAGAAAGTTCCTCCTAATGTTTAGACAGAACCTCTTTTCCTGATGTTTGAAGCCATTGCTCCATGTCTTGCCTCTGGAGCAGCAGAAAACAGGCTTGCTCCATCCTCCATATCACATCTTACTTCAAATAGTTAAACATAACTATCATGTTGCTGCTTAACCTTCTCTTCTCCAGGCTAAACCTACCCAAGCTCACTAAAAGCTACTCCTGGTTTCCAGGCCTTTCTCTATTTTGGTGGCCCTCCTCTGGACACCTTCTAGTTTGTCAATATCCTCTCTGAACTGTGGTGCCCAGAACTGGACATAGTATTCCAGGTGGGGTCCGACCAAAGCAGAACAGAGTGACCTTCTCTTGACCTAGACACTATATTCCTATTGATGCAGCACTGATTTACACTGGCTTTTTTTTTTTTTTTGCTGTTACTGTCTTCATAGTGATGTTCCCAAATATGATCAAAGTATAACAACCTGTGAAGGGACTACCAGCTATGTGTGAACAGACCCACAATTTCACTGTATCATTATCACAAATTTTACAAGTTTCCCCTGTAACTGATTTTTACACATCCAATTGACCCTTTTCCTATGTCAGGCACAAAGCAGGAATATCATGAACTGGATGCTGGGATCTAGAAATCAACAGCGACCCCTGGAAATCAAATCTACCCTGTGTCTTACCAAGATAGCTGAAGCCCAAATAACAAGAAGGTGAAAGACGGATGAATCACCAAGGAAAACTGCAGATAAGTAGCCCAAGCTTGCAGGAATAGTGTAAGGAAAGTTAAAGCTCAAAATGTGGTTTTGATGGACCTGAGACTGGCTAGAGAAACAGGAAGCAACATGAAGTGAGGCTTTCAAGTATGTTCAAAGCAAGAGAATGATCAATGAAATGGTTGGACTGATGCTAGCAAGGATGGTAAAATGCTAACAGATTACAAATAAAAGACAATGGGTCTATAGCAATTATGCTTCAGTTTTATTCCAAGAGGAGAACTGTGTGCTTCCATGCATCAGCAAAGACTCCAACAAGGAAGCCAGATTGTAAATTAAGACTGATACGGAGTTAGTAAAGAATCACCTAGGTAAACCTAAGTAAGTTCAAATCTGCAGGGCCAGATAACTGCACCCCAGAGTAATAAAGGAATTTGTTAATGCACTCACAGAATCACTTGCCATCCTTTTTGAGAAATCTTGGTAAATGTGTAAAGTGACAAAGGACTGGAGAAAAGTAAACATCCCTCTCTTCATAAAAGGCAAAAGATCCAGGAAACTACAGGCCAGTCTGACAACCTCAATACCAGGAAAAATATTAGAATGGATTATACAAGAGTATATGTTTGCAAGTATCTTGATGACAGTGCAGTGATCCACAGGAACGAATCCTGCCAAACAAATCTTAGATTTTTTTTTTTATCAGTTCATTAGCTTAATAGATCATGGGAATACTGTGGATGTCATTTATCTAGATTTCAGCAAAGCATTTGATAAGGTCTCCCATAACATTTTGATTAGAAAACTGATTAAATATAGGATGGACAGAAACACCATCAAATGGATTCATAATTGGTTGGAAAACAACTCATGAAATTCAATACAGACAAAGTCAAAATTCTACACTGAGGCCACAGAAACCAAATGCACAGATAGAGGACGAGGGAATACATGGCTCAGCAGTACTATATGTGAAAAAGGCCTTGGGATTACTGCTGATCATGAACATGAGCTGAACATGATCCAGCAGTGCGATGCTGCAGAAAAGATGGCAAATGCTATTTTAGTCTGCACTGATAAAAGCACAGTTTCCAAGTCAAGGGAACTAACAACCATTCTGCACTAGTCAGGCCTTGTCTGGTGTATTCTGTTCAGTTCTGGACAACTCATTTTGGGAAAAATACAGACAAATTGGTTAATGAGGGTGATAAGAGATATGGAGAACAAAACATATGAGGAAAACTTGAAAGAGCTGGGCACGTTCAACTTGGCAAAGAGAGACTGAAGGTGACATGACTTTCTTTAAATACCTCAAGGACTGTAACAGAGAGGAGGGTGCAGTGTGTTCTCTGCTGCCTCAGAGGGCAGAACCATGTTTTAAGTTATAGGAGAGCAGATTTTGATTGAACATCAGAAGAAACTTCTTTACAGTAAGAGTGGTCTGGCAAATGAACCAATCGCCTAGAGAGGAACTAGAGGCTCCTTCTCTGGATGTCTTCAAAGAGAGGCTGGACAGCTACCTACTGAGGATTCTTTAGCTGGAGATCCTGCACCAAATAGGGGGTTGGACTCAAAAGCTCATGAGGCCCCCTTCCAACTCTACAACTGTAAGAATGGGGTATTATCTAACCATCAGTTTTCTTAAATTTTGACTCCACCTATTGAACAAGTCTTACTCACTACCAACACCCCTTGTCACATGGAAGGTAAGAAACATCTGGTGACAAACATAGAAGCAAGAGTTGGTGAAGCATTAGGTACTTCTTAAACGATTTGTTATTTATGCCAGTGGTTTTCACTCCTTACCCCTCCAGAGTCTTTGGCCTTCACCTCCCAGAAGTTCCAACCAACATGGCTGACATACAAGGATTTAAAACATCTGGAGGACCAAAAGCTGAGAAGAACTGATTTTTGCGATCTCAGTTCCATTGAAACCTGAGGGCCTTTTGCATGGGTGCAATGCGACAAACATCTTAAGCCAGTCCTTTGGTACACTTTTGCAGTTAAATAAAATTTGTGAGAATAGATCATATAATAAGCAATGCACCACATATTATTTTACTAAATGTATCATTTAAATATTTCTAGAACAGCAATATCGTTTAAACTTTCAACAAGCTACAATTGCAATCTTCGGCTCTTGTATACCTTGTTGTTCTTGTTCACCTTCAAGTCATTTCCAACTTATGTTGACCTTAAAGCAAACCTATCATAGGGTTTTTCGGGGCGGAGACTATGTGATATGATCAAGTTCACCCTGGTCAGGCAGGGAACCAAACCCTGGTCTCCAGGGCTGTAGTCCAACACTCAAACCACTACATCACACTGGCTTCACATATACCTTAGTGGAATTTTATCCCTCCTCTTTGAACAGAACTCTCTGCCTTATCCCAAACAGCCTTCTGAAACTCCCTTCCATTCCAGAGCAGTTCAGGTGGACATGACTTAAAGCTCCTTTCAGCACATGGAACCAGCCATAACGTATGTATGTCATTGTGCCTTAGTAAGTAAATTTAAACCTCAATTCCAGATGTAGAGAAAATACAACAAATAAATAATGCTGCTCTCATGCCACATGTAGCTTCCCTGGAGCATCTTCCTAGCACTATATGAACAGGATAATGGAGTCTAGACAGACCCAAAACTTGCTTAACAGGCCTATGACTGGAAGCCATTAGCGTTATCTGAATAAATAAAAGCTTCATTCTATCCAAACCAACTGCAGTAATCCTGTTTCATGATCAAATCCTGTTCTTGTCAAGCTTTGCTTGGGTGTAGCAGACCCTCCCTGCAGCGATGGTGGATCATTTAAGACTTCTGCTGCTGGAGATTTATTGAATCTGAGTGATTCCTGAATGCTGTCGAGAATTTTCCAGCTGATAGCACTAGTGATTAACTTCTACTGAGCAACATCTATTCAACAACTATTAAGCTGTGGGGTACCACAGAGTTTCATCCTATCCCAAATGCTGTTTAGCAACTATACAAAATGTGGGGGATGGGTGTGATCAGTACGCTGCCGAAAATCAGCTCCAAGGGTCTCTAGCAAGGAACTACTCCTAGACCTGTCTCTGTCCCTGGCAGTACAAGTGGCCTCAAGAATACCTGGGACCAACTTTGACTAGTCTGCTAGAGTCTTCCTTGGACAGGGATAACCTGACCACAGTAGGTCATGAACTGATTACTGCAATTTACCCTGCTTAAGCATGATTCAGAAACTTCTATTAATGTAAAATGCTGACTGGAACAACTGATATAAACCACAAATACATCAGTTTTTAATAATACCACTACATTTCTAGTCTGAATTCAGGGCACTGGTATTACATTAAATGGCTTGGAACCTAAATATCTGGAAGTGTTTTCCATCCCTATGTCTGTTCAAGGAGATTAAGGTCTGCAGAAACGATCATCCCCTGTGTCCCACTAGTGATAGCAATATACTCTGTGAGGATGTGAGAGAGGAGCTCATCTTTTGTTGCACCCTTAGAGGCTCAAATGGCACCAATGCTGGTTTCCTTTTGGTGCAAAGTTAAAACATGGCTTTTTATTAAAAAGCTTCTGGGGCTTACTGGTTTCATCCAAATTTGTACAAAGACATGCTTTTAAATTGTTTGCTTAAGAGTTAAAAAAGAAGAACAAGAAAAGGGAAGGAAGGAACAGGAGTACCCTGGAGAGAAGTATGGCTGGCTAGACTATTAGAATAGTCACACAGCACTTTTTGTTGCAGGACCTCACTTGTGATTACTAACTATTAAGATAGAATCTGTCACTTAAAAACAGCCTGTTCAGTACCTCAAAAGCAGAAAATTAACAGCAAAGCCATATTTTCCCAAGTATTTCAATAATCCAGGTATTTTACAAGCAATATTATTTTGAAAATCAGTGTTTAGTGAGTGCTCCAATTGATTTTTATAGCCTAGATGTGGAAGAAATAAATGCGTCCTACTTTATTTTAGGGAAATAGGATATCTGCCCTGTGCACTAAGCAATTTATGCATACTAAACCTTGTAGATCAAAGACAAGAAGGAGGTATTATGAATGGATCTCAGTAAATGCTGAGTGGTAAGATAGTCTAGAACAAACAGCTGAATATGAATGAGGACTGACAAATGGTGTGCTGTGTGGAAGTGCTAGATCAAGCCAACAGATACTGTGCAAGCTATCCCATGCAAAGGCAGAAACTAGAAGTAGAAAAAATTTAAGAATATAGAATTGTTGTGCACAGCATGTACTGAAGAATGTGTCATTATGCTTCTACTGAATCTACAAAACTGACAACACACAATGGAAGCGCACTGAAAATTTTCCAGATTATTCTGGCTTACTTCAAAATAACACTTATAACCTACTGTGAGATTCATGCATTCATATCCTAGTTCTTCTCAACAATTGTGCTAAGAAAGCCATATATCCAAAATTAGTTAACTCTGTCGTATTAACCTATTAACATTTCAATGGCTAGAAGGCAGCAAGAATGCAACTGCACAAATTCTGATACATGAACATACCACAGTCTTCCAGCAGATTCTACAAAGCAGAGAGCAGAGCATGTTTGTAATTCCAAACACTTGGATGTAACTTCAAAATATTGTGTAAACCAGTGCCTCCTGAGCTATCTGATATGAGAGACCATCAACTCCCAATCCTTATGTGCCTGGGAGTGACATCACATTTGTGTCTACTGACTACAACTTTTTTGTTCCTTCTCAGAAACTCTCCAGGGGCCAGCACTGATTCACAGGCTTCCATGTGCAGTGACGATATTAAAAAGTTGTTTTGAATCCTACTTTTCCTTCTATTAACAGGGATGAGAATCATGCAACCCTACAGATGTTGGACTGCAACTCCCCTTATTCCTCACCATTGGTTATGCTCACTAGAGCTGATGGGCCCTGCAGACCAACAACATGCACAAGGCCACACGACTCCTATTCCTACATACCAGGCTGCATGGCAAATGATAGAAAGCACGACCTTCTTTTATGTGAAGAGAAGACTAGCATCAGATTCAAGGCAATCTATTAAGTGAACCTGAAAACTGCAGGTAAGGACAAGGATCATTCTTCTTTGACTCTCTAACACCTTTGTTAGGAGTTTGTAAGAAAAATGTTTAGGGAATATTCTATAGCTGTGTGCTATCAAGTTTATTTAAGATATGAGGTGATGGACAAATAAAAAGCAATTAAAACAATACAAAGATGAAAACATTTTGAAAACAAACACACTAAAATACTCTCTAAAAATGTTTAAATGTAATCTAAACAATCATAACATCTATTTTTTCAAATAGTTAAAGCACAGAAATTAAGTACCAAGGCCAAGTGAAACAGTACCTTTTTGGCTGCTCACCAGCAGCTCATAATGTTGACTTACAGTAACCTCTATTTTCAGGTCCTCTTAGCTACACTTATTCAGAGGAGGATTGCTACTGCCTTCCTTTTAAGGCTGAGAGAATGTAACTTGCTTAAGGTACCCTAAGGGTTTCCACAGCTGAGTGGGGATTTGAACTCTGATCTCCCAGGACTCTAAGTTCAACATTCATGCCACTATAACACATTAGCCCTATTCGTAAACATAAGAATGTTTAAAACTGTAGATTAGTATGAGTACCAGATAATACCATTTTGGTATGGAAGGATGAACAGAATTTTTGTGCTGCTTAATTCTGCCCTTCCACACAATACCTTTGTATTGCAGAATTTATTATCCTGGTATGGGTATATATCCCAAATCATGACAATAGTTTTGGGTTAGACTGACTCTTCAGATGTTTTGAGATTGCCAGTCTCAACAGCTTTAGCCAGCCTAGACAGCAATTAGGAATGCTAGTTATTGTCTAACATTTTCAAGGTTGCACAATTCTTATTCACTGACACCTAGCACCACATTTTTATCCTGGAGGATAAAAAGTGACTTGTTTAGTCACTGTACAATGTTTCTTGGAATAACTTTAGTATGTAAGGTGTTGTGACCATTCACAAATTTCTGTGCAGCTATACAGCTTGCAAGTTCACAATATGAAGTGTTTTAGCCACCATGCATACACTCTGCTTACAAATGTTGAAAACAGAAAGCTTGCGAGCTTTCATTATGAAACTACCCAATATTTGCATACCCTACAACTCCATATTTAAGAAGGATGATCTTTCACTGACTGACAGTTCAGAAGTTATCAGTTATGACTTTTTTTAATGCTTCTGAGACACTACTTGGAAACTTGAGCTGAAGAGTGAATGCCTTACTTACTGCTAGACAAAAATTTGATTCTCAAGTTTTACTTTAATCAGTTTGTTAAAATGATTAAGATCAAGTTCTTTCAACAACAGCAACAACAAGCTATAGTAGCATATGGAAAATACAAATTAAAACTTGAGGTGAACTATTTCATTCTTGTGCCCTGGGCATTTCAGCTTTGGTGGAGATTTAAGCCAGGTTTTGATCAGAGTCCATGTAATTGATTTAGGAAATGGTCCACTGTATAAGTATGGTTGTGAAAGCTGGACAGTGCAGAAAGCTGACAGGAAGAAAATTAACTCATTTGAAACGTGGTGCTGGAGAAGAGTTCTACAGATACCCTGAACTGCTAAAAAGACAAATGAATGGGTTCTACAGCAAATCAAGCCTGAACTCTCCCTAGAAGCCAAGATGACTAAACAGAGGCTGTCATACTTTGGCCATTATCATGACAAGACATGACTCATTAGGAAAGACAATAATGCTTGGTCAAGTAGAAAGTAGTAGCAAAAGAGGAAGATGGCATTATAGATGGAAGGACACAATCAAGGTAGAGACGTCCCTGAATCTGCAAGACCTGAGCAGGGCAGCTGATGATAATAGTGACCTGGCGGTCTCTCACCCATAAAGTCACCACAGGTTGGAGTAGACTTGACAGCAATTAACAATGAACAAGTTCAAGAAAAAAATCCTATCCACAAATGCCAGACAAAGTTCCAGGGGCAATTCCTGGAATATTCAAAGATCACAAGAAACAATTGCCCAATGAGGATCATCAGTTTGGAAAGAAGTGTGGACATGCTCCCAAGTGAGTGGTTATAAAAACTCTGGGGGGGGGTGCCACAAGGCACACAGAGACACTAAGAAACTGAGACTTGAGGACTGCTGGAGAGGTTTGGGGGTGCTACCTGCCTCATGTTCCCTAGGGAAGCTTGGTCAAAGGCTGGACAAAGGGGTGTAGACTCCCATCTTCTCATGGTCATCCAATACCTAGAACATCATACTGAACGTTGTGAGTAGAATAGGAATGTTCAGCTAGTTGCATTAGGAGTTATATTTCTTTTTAACCATGGCTGAATATGACTTAGGCTGTTTTTGTAACTTCTTAAGTACTCCAACCCATACCCCTTCCTTTTGGTCCATAGGGGAACCAGTGACACTGCAAGAAACAGCCTTCAAAAGATCGTAAAAGATTATGTGGCTCTGAGTGGAAAGCTGAAGGACCTTGATGCACAGGTTGATATTTCATCTCTTCTCCCAGCTGAAGGACACAACCCAGAGAGGGAAAGAAAAATAATGGCAGCGAACAATGGGATCTGCAGAGGATGCTGCCAAGAATGGTTTGGCTTCTTGGACCATGGTCAGCAGTTTCATGCAGATGGACTTCTGGCATGTGATGGGTTGCACCTAACAGCTGTTGGAAGGAATGTTTTTGCTAAGAGTCTCACAAACCTAATCAGTAGGGCTTTAGACTGAGTTATAGGGTGAGGGAGACAGTATGATTGATTGCAGGAATTCATCAAGTGCTGCAGATAATAATCTAAATCTTTTAGAGAGAAATAGGCAAATAGTACAAGAACTCAACAGTGGGAGGCAAAGAACTAAAATAAGCAGCTGGGGGAGTCACCTATGGTCTCAGATGCCTCTACACTAATGCACAGAGCATGGGAAATAAATGTGATGAACTAGAACTCGTAGCACAGAAAGCAGATATGATATGATAGGCATCACTGAAACCTGGTGGGATGAGTCTCATAACTATCATAGCAACAATGACGGTTAATGGGGTGGAGGTGGCAGGAACCTTAGGTTGAACTGACTACACCAAGTGTAGTCAGACACGCCTTCTAGACATTAAGAAAGCTGAATTTAGTAAACTTAGGGAAACACTAGGTGTCATCCCATGGTCAGGAATACTAACAGAGAAAGGGAGTTCATGATTGGAGAGAGTTTCTTAAAAGCGAGATCCTGAAGGCACAATTCCAAACAATGCCAACGAAGAGGGAAAATAGGAGGTGTCTAAAAAGTCCGGGATGGATGTCTAAATAACTTTCAACACAGCTAAAATTTAAAAGGGACATGTAGATGAAATGAAAAAAGGGGGAGTCATCACAGAGGAATTTATACATAGTCAGTAAGTAGGGAGAAAGTCAGAAAAGCTAAAGTGCAGAAAACACCCCAGACTTGCTAGACAGGTTAAAGACATTAAGGTTGTTTTTTGTTTTTGTTTGTTATGCCCATAGCAAAAGGAAGATCAAGGAACTTGCAGGGCCTCTGAGTGGAAAAGATGGTGAAATGCTAATAGGAGGCAGAGAAATAGCAGTACTACTCAACACCTTCTTTGCCATTGTCTTCTCCCAAAAGGAAAACAGTGCCCTACCTGGAGAAAATGGAGCAGATGATGTGGTAGGAGAAATGCTGCACAGTATAGTAAAAAGGTAGTACAGAAATACCTGGCTACTCTAAATGAATAAAAGTCTCCAACGTCAGATGAACACATCCAAGGGTATTAAGAGAACTGGCAGAAGTAATCTCAGAACCCTTGGCAGTAATCCTTGAGAATTCCAGGAGAATGGGAGAAGTCCCAGCAAACTGGAGAAGGCCAAATACTGTCCCCATCTTCAAAAAAGGGAAAAAAAGAGGATCCAACTACCGCCCGCTTAGCCTGACATCAATACTGGGAAACGTTCCAGAGAAGATATTTAGACAGTCACCATGGGTTTTTGAGAAACAAGGCAGTAGGCTACCGGTGGCAGACCCAAAAATGAACTATTTCAATTTGTGATATGCTACTTGCTGCCCTATCTGATTCCAGGACACAATCCTGTACATCTGTGAAATACCTTGAAATATCAGACTGGGCACTGCAACATAGCTCAGTTTTTGCTAGCTATGCAGCAGAAGGCTGCAACTAATAGCTAGCTGACTGTAGTGTAGTAGGACTTTGTATGATCAACACAGACAGAGGAATAAGCTGGCCATCTGACTACTATCCTACCTACTAGAGAGTTCTGGATTTATAGGTTGTTGTGGGTTTTCCAGGCTTTGAGGCTGTGTTCTATTAGTATTTTCTCCTGACGTTCTGGGTTTGTTTACAGCTGCCTGAAATGGGACTTGCCAGACATTTCCTTCAGTAACGGCCTCTCCCTCCCGCGCAATAAATTTAATTCTGCCAGAATGAGGTGTTCCGGCACCCTATTACTGTGCCCCATCCAACATGCCCACAGGATAGTACGTGTAACTTCCCCAAAAATTTCCATGTAACAAGTTCTTGGTTACCCAATCCTTACTTTCAGGAAATGTCTCGCCTCCCCATAGTCTCTTACAGCAACTTTACGGTTCACAAGAATAGAGCAAATGTGGCCACCGTGAGTCTCTCCTACTCCATCTTGCACTTGAGATTAAATAGTTCACTTCTTCTGTATGCAGTTCAGACAAATATATGTGTTCTGACTAAATTTGATTCTCTTGGGCAAATCACATCATTCAAACTTCCTTGGAAACAAAATTAACCACTGCTGATATAAATGGCTGGGGACCATTCAAAGTGTCAGGCAAGGAAAGATGGGAGAGCCAGGAAGAACTTCTACAAAGATCAGCCCAAAGCACAAATCATTTAGACATACAGCTGAAAGAGTACAATGTGCTCTTTTGAGCAGATAAAACTTTTATCAGGACTCTTGTTAACTGAATGGCCATTACCACACTTAGTGTGGTATTCACCAAATTCTGGTTCCTTTTAGTCAGGTATCTTGATTCCTCCAGCTCCAACACATCCCATTCAGTCCTTTGACCCCTCTACACCTGAAAGGCAGGATATATTTGCTCACAGATATTCTAAAAGCCATCTACTATGCTGCTTAATTTGGAGTAAGTAACAATATAGCCTACTACTGTATTTACCCCGCATTGCTTGGGATTTATTTTCTCATAGGTAATACTTGTTAGAAATATCTTAGGATATCTTACCTTACTTTAGGAATTAGACACGGTTGAAATACACTGATTTGAGATCCTGTGTCCCTAATTCTCCAATCCATCTTGTCCAGTATATGCAACTTTGCCCTATATTCTCCAATCCAATCTGCATTCAGAGCTGCTAACATACAGAGTTTGGGTTCCTGTGGAAATACACTGCCCTCCTTCTTGCTGGTAGATCTCATCTCCATAGAAACTGGCCTGAACTCTCTGGCTGAGAATTCTAAAGGCCCCTCCCTGAACTGTCAACCCCAGGATTCCACAGAATCTTCACAGGCAGCCGATTGTATGAGGTCTTCTCGCCTCACACAGCCAATCATATGAGGACTTCATCTGCCTGACGCAGATAAACAGACAAACTCACAAACGGACAAACTTTGACTTTTATATAGTAGATTATAAACAGAACCACACATTATGGAAGAAGCAGTTGTCAGCCAAGTTTCTTATTTCTGCAGAGAAGCAACCTTTCATCTTGTACTGGACAAGCAGTTTGCTCCATAGACCCAAAAACGAAATATTTGTCAAGTAACATTAGGACATAGATCACAGCAATCTTGGTTCTCAACTGGTTTGTCTCAAGAAACCTAGCTAGATTTTTACTGAATTGCTGAGCTCATCATAAACTTGAGATGTTGCAGTTTGATACAAGTAGACTACAAGCTGTTAGAGGCTGCTTCTGCACTTAAATATCAACAGATTTTTAACAGACCTACATTCTCAAGTAATTTAGATGGAGGACACAATCACATCTATTTGCTTCTTGTCTATTACTTTTTGTAAAAAGTTAACAGCCCATGGCTAACCAGAACTATGTTGTAAACTAGCTGAGGAAGATATGGAACTATCACATGAATATGGTAAATTAAAAAGAAAAAGGATTAGCAGTAAGGTGGAAAGGGCTGGCTTGCACGTTTAAGCTCTGTTCCAATCAGGTTATACAAACAGCATTCGGTGAAGCATTCAGTTCCATCATGCCTTGGTCCCAAGCAGCTGGTGAGACGCCTCCCTCCATTTCAGCTAATTTCTAAGGGAGAAAACAGCAGCCAGACATGATGCCTTGAGCCCGGCAGCTGCTGCGAGGCCTCCCTCCATTACTGTCGCCATGGCTGTGGCCTGAGGGAGAGAACAACAGCATGCATCTGTTGGACTTAATGCTTGCCGCTGCCGCCACCACCCACCATGTTTCCATGTGTTCCATGTCTTTTTAGATTGGTAGACTGAGGGTAGAGAACTGTCATATTAACAATTGTAAGTTGCTCATGTAAAGCACCATATACACCGATGGTGCTATTTAAATAAATACTTAGTCACAGATCTTGTTTGTCAGAAGCGAATACTTCCTTGGCTTCTAACCTCCCAAAGCAGTTTGACAAAGGACATAGCTAGCCATGGTGAGAGCAAAAAATTAAGATTCATCTAGGCCCAAGAGCCAGGGTAGTACAGTAGTTTGAATGTGGGACTATGATTCTGGAAAACTTGGGTTTAAACCCCTTGCTCAGCCATGGAAACCACTAGGTGACCTTGGGTAGGTCACAATCGCTCAACTTCAGAAGGAGGCAAAGGCAACCCCTGCTCTAAACAAATCTTGCCAAGAAAACCCTGCAATATGTTCTCCTAGGTTTGCTGTAAGTGAGAAATGACTTGAAGGCAAACAAGAAGACCATACTACACTGCCACACATCTAAAGTGAGATGAACATTTTGCTTGGATGTTATTTTCTGGATGATGCTTATGTACTGTAGTTTTAGTAGATTCATGTCATTAAAGCTGTTGACCCTCCATATCTATGGATTCTGTAGCCATGGATTCAACCAACCACAGCTCGAAAACATTCCACCACCCTCGCCACAAAAATCCAAAAAGCAAACTTTGATTTTTGCCATTTTATATAAGGGATGCAACTTCACGACATCACTATACATAATAGGACTTGGGCATCCACAAATGTTGGTATCCCTGGGGCAGAGGGAGGGTCCTGGAACCAAACCGTAGTGGATACCAAGGGCCCACTGTAGCTACAAGAAATACTGATGTTCAGCATTTTTAAAACTGAGTATACAATGAAAGTGGTTACATGAGAATAAAATTCATAACTTTTATCAGCATGCCATTTCATCTACCTCATGTACTTCCAAGTATATCAAGTAGGAAATTAGGCTGGCATGGATCAGAACGTAGTACTTCCCAACCAATGGAAATACTCATCTCTCTGTTTCCTTCTGGCTATGAGGAATATTCTGAACATCAATATTACATGGAAAAATCAGAAAGACATATTATCACTCAGAGGCATGTGACAACCACCTACACATCCAATGCAGCAGGAAAAATTCATAAACTACTCCTTGTGGCTAGAGAACAGTCACTGAGTAACCACTGACAAAAGCACTGATCACTTGAAGGTCACAGTGGTCCAGCATCAGAGAATGCTTATTAGCCATCCCAAGGTTAGCCAGCCATGACCTGAACAGGTTCTACAAGATGTTTACTATCATCAGAAATTATTGTGTACAGACCTAGGATACAAGTGTTTATACAACATGATGTCTCAGCGAGCCAGCTAGCTCAGAACAAGGCTTGAGCATGCTGGTAGTAGATAAGTCTAGACTGCAAAGCAGCAAAGTATCTGACTTTTTTGCTTCTGGCAAAAAGGAGTGTTCAATGATAATTCTACTCATATTAAGTCACTTATCTCAAGACACTATGGATAAAATGTCTAGAATAGCTGAAGTTGACAAGTTAGCTTCTTCTCTTTTATCCTGAAAGGATCAGCACTCATTTTACTGATGAAATATTACTTACAGCGACCAATCACATCCACTGAAAACTACTGTACTGTTTTGTCCAGCAAATAATTATGAAGAGCTATACATAACTGAAGTCCTGAACAGCATGCCATGTGGAAAAAAAATCCCACCAGAGCTGGACTTTTAATATATCCATCTACCTATTTCTCATTTCTCTACTCATTTCTTTCTTTCACTTTTTTTTCCTTTTTACACTTTGGGCTGCTTTTGGCAATAACACAAAACTGTCAGGTACCTGGACACCAACCTGATATAACTAAAGTAACAGGTCTGTAAAAAGCAAGCAGTGACCCCTTTCATTTGTCTGCTAACAGACCTACTTCACAGCAGGCAGCAAAGCTCACACCATCTCAGCTGGAGGATGTTACTACCATGAGCTACAGTGCAAGTCTTCTGTCTGTTGCATTAGCAAACTAGCTTGAAACAGGAAACACTACTCTGAAATACTGTATATTCACAGTAGCCATTTCCAATTTCTTTCTGACACGTTCCTTGTACATGTACTTTACCGGACTAAGAACACTTGCATACAAAATGGGGAATCTGTGTCAAAGGATTCTGAAGCATTTTCTAGGTAACCTTCTAGATATTGCTGGATTAGCTACAGCCAGCATGTTGAATGGTCAGGGAACAGTGGAAGATCTATATCAAAATCTGGATCGCCACAGGCTACCTAGTCCATTCTAGGAAATCAGCCAAGCCTGCTGGGTCTACCTATTTACATCTCCCACCCCCAAGAACACAGCTAACAACTGCATGCAGTTGCACAGTGGACTCGAGAGTGACAGCCAAGCCATCTTCTTGAAGCCAGGTCAGCTGTGACCAGTCTTCCTACTGGGAGGGCTGCAGGAATCCCAAAGCAGTTCAAAAACCACTGTTTGAAACTTTCACTGGTCATGGAACTACCAATGAAATGGAACCTATGCAGTTCCCCAACACCAAAAGACAAGAGGCCCTCATACATTCTTATTTTGCATTGGAAGGAAGGCATTTAGTCCCAGTGCTAAAACTATGGTAGATACCCTGGCAGCCTTCAGATTTAGCCCCAACAAGTTGTTTACCCTACAAATCAATAGTAAAGCCTTCACATCAACAGGTCAAGCTGTCATTCCATTGTAGTGTACAGAAAGGTTCTACTGGTAGTCCATCTTAACAGGAAACTAAATCAAACTAAGAAGCCAGCAGAAGCTTCAAACGAAGTGACTGCACTGAAGATTTACACTGGTTGACAATATACTTCCAGGGTGAGTTCAAGATAGTAGTGATGACATTTAAACCCCTAAATGGCTCACAACCCTCACACATGAGGGAACACTTCTCCCTATATGTGGGCCTGACTGAAGCCTGCTGGGGAGGTCCTCCTCCATGTTCCACCAAATAGGTCATTACACTGTGCAAGGATGTGGGAGGGGACTTCTCAGTTACGGCACCCAAACAGTGAAACACTGGTTCCACTCAGATGCTGAGTAAAGCCTTTTGGCCTTATTGATTTATCTCAAAATGCTAATACACATGGTTTTAATCTTTTAAACCCATTTTTATCCTGTTAATCATATTTAATATTTTAGTTAATTTATATTGTTTTAAATTGCTTATATGGATCTTACTTGTATACCACAGATCTTTTGACACACAGCCAGACCAAAATACTTAAATATCATCACGTAAATACACTTCTCAGCTTAAATGTAATTTTATTACAGCATGTTTCTTTTTTCTACATGATGTACTAATATTGCTTTTACATACATAATTGCCAGAATACAAAAACCTAGTAAGCCTACTCTAGAAAGTACCAGAAGTATGATGTTAGGCAAGAGATAGCAACCTGCTAAAGCAGTGGTTCTCAACCTGTGGGTCCCCAGATGTTTGTGGACTTCAGCTCCCAGAAGCCCTGAGCACTGACCATAGTGGCTGGGGCTTCTGGGAGCTAAAGTCCACGAATATCTGGGGACCCACAGGTTGAGAACCACTGTGCTAAAGTAATTTGTCCCTTATGAGAACCAGCATGGTACAGTGGTTAGAAATACTAGCAATGAGGATGACTGGAGTTCTAATTTATAGGCAGCCATGAAGATAGCAGAGGAACCTTCGAGCAGACTGACCTCTCTCATAGAGCAACTGTCAGGAAAAAATGAGTGGAGATTCATTTTGTGATACATTGCTCTGAATAACTTGGGAGGGACACAACAGAAGAGAAAGTATTCTAAGACAATTCAAGATGTACCTTGCCCCAAAGAGAACATGGAAGGTAATTCTGCTGGCAGGGAGCCCATACATAAGTACTAATGTCAATGGAGCCTACTTTAAATCATAATCTACTCTGTACAAGGAATTATAACTATGCTGACTAAGAAGCACAACTTGGATTGTTCATTACTTCCAGAACAGAGAAAGCCAGTGCTTCTCAATGAAGTCAAATGAGGCACCAACACATCAAAAAGAACACTTCACATGGCTCAGGAACAGCTTTCGACAACCTTGTGCTTTCCAAGAGGTACTGAATTACAGCTCCTACCATTCTCAGCCAGCAGTACTAACATCATCATTATACAGCTGTAACCCAACACTTCTGAGAGGCTGCTGCAGAACTATAATAATCCACATTTGCTAGCTTATGCTTGTTTTAGGGTACATATTTGCCAAGATGTTTTTGCATTTTGTAGTTAGCAGTAGCAAAACCTAGCCTCTGCCTATTGGAATGCTCTTTAGAGATAAAGCTGAAATTCTGTTTGAGAGAGTCTCAAACAGGTCAAAGGCAATTTTACAATTGTCAGGCCAGTACAAAGGTCAATCAAGAGGCTTGATACCCTGATTGTGGACTTCTGGATAAATACAACAGAATGATTTTGGGGTAAAGCTGCACAGTCAGTTTGGTAGTCATGGCATTCAGCACTCTTATTCACTAAGCAGCCTCCAGTTCTGCCACACAAAAACCTCTCAGCATGATAATGGATCTCATAAGGCTATATGCTGTGTCAATTTCAGTAGCTGGCATTGAGCTGATAATATGCCTTTGTGAAATAAATAAATAAAAGTTACACTGCTAGGAAACCATGTCATCCTGTACATTTTAAGACAATCATTCTGTTCCAGAACAATCTTAATGCTTTAAGACTTTAACGGGCAGGTCAACCTGCACATCACAAACTATACAATAAGCCAGGTTCACTATCGGTGGACAGCAGGTTAAACTAGGTACAGCGCACACCTCTTCTATCAAAAAAATTGCATGTTCTTTAGTCTAGTGGAAGATGTCTAGGTTCTGTGATCAGGAAAGGTGAATTAAGACTGCATGGCATAACCTAGGCTGTTAATTCTGTACAGTCAGTATCGGCATGACGGAAGCAACAGAAGCTGCAAGTCCATTCTCTCCCGCTCTCCCTGCAGTCACATGACAGGCAGGGGCTCCTCCACCAGCTGATTCTCAGCCCTTATGACATCATCTTGGTTGCTATCACCCCCTTTTCATCACAGCAGTAGCAGCGTTCTCCCTTTCTGCCCCCTCCCCAGGTAACCCCGATGAGCCAGCTGGCAGGAGCAGGGCAAAGGCAGAGAAATGCTTGGGAACCAACTGGGGGCAGAGAGACTGCAGCAACAGAAATAACGGGGAAGCCTCTCCAGATTCAACTGGCTTGGGATTTCGCCCCCACACTGCCTTCTCTCCCTTGTCATCCGGGCAAGTACATCCCCACAGTCACTGAGTAGCTTGAGATGGAAGGGCAGGGCACTTAAGCTGATTCCTAGAACTGGGGCAAGCTGGAGCAAGGAAGGATACCAGCATTCCCTCATACTGAGGAAAACATAAAACAGCCAGATTAAGACTCATCTAAATTGCTATCACACTCACTCCATTTATGAGGAAAGAACACCAGTTACTTTTAAATGAAAGCTTCCAGGAAGAAAATCTACCAAAGGAAAACAGGATGTCTGCACACTTCACCATATATGTTTTTTTTCTTTTTTTTAAAAAAGGAAGAGAATTCAAGGAGCCTAATTCCTTACTGTTCCTTCAACTCATTCAGCTTGGCAGTCTTTCATGGTTCCCACCAGGTTTCTACAATGGAATTACAGAGCCTTGTGTGGAGTAGAAACAGTAAATTATTCTCTCCCCCCCAAAGGGTGGAGATTAAGGACAGAGGTGAAAAGGAGAGTAGTATACTAGGACTACCTCCCCCTCCCCAATCTCATGTCTTTCTTTCTTCTCCAATAGTATGGTAGCAGGGTAGGGAAGATGGATTCCTGAGGATTACACAATCAAGGAAGCATGATATTTTTTTCTTTTCTTTTCGTCTTTTGGGTGGAAGCACTAAATGGGTTGGAAGTCTTCCCTTCCCATGGCAAAAAAAGGAAGGAAAAGAAAACGAAAGCACCAGCCTTAAGGTTTAAACAAGAGGGAAAGGTGGCACGCAAGCAATCGCTTAAGCCCAAGCGAAACTGTTGGGTTCCCCCCCCGCCCAACACCATGCAATGCCACCACCTTACAAGGATGTGCAAAGGATGTCCAGAACCCCCGCTGCTGCAAAGCCACCCGCCCGGTTAATCCCCCCGATCCTTCCCTCCCATCGGGATGGCACCAGGTACGCGAGGCCGCCACCGGCAGCCCCAAACAGGCACCCTGACTCCCTCCACGTCCCACCCCAAACGCGTTTGAGCGCCTCACCGCTGAAGACCATGGCGGCCGAGGCGCCCATGACGGCGAAGAAAGCGGAATATTCTGGAACCTCAGTGGTCGAGGACGACATGGCTTGGCTGTGACGGAGTCGGGCCCGGGGTGTGCGTGTGTGTGTGCGAGCAAGGGGGAAGGAGAGGAGAGGGCGGCTACGCGGGCACTGCGCTGCGCCGAGAACAGGACGGGAAGCAACGAAAGGCAATGGGGTCTCTCCTCCCTCTACCGCCGCGTCGTCTTTCCTTTCCTCCCTCCACCGCTGGGGGCTATTAAATGTCCTAGCAAGGAGCAGCGCCGGAGACTGCAAGATGGCGGAGCAAAAGCAGCGGCCTGCTAGCGGTGATATTGCTGGAAGGGGCAGGGCGGCACTGGCGCTCTCTCGGGCGGCGGCAGCCCCTCCTCCCCTCGCTCTACAGCTGCGGCTCGCTCTAAATACTCAGCCACCGCAGGACAAAATGGCGGCTGCCACTGGGTCATGTGGCCAAGACGGGCACCGCCTCTTTCTCCTCCCTTTCTTTTTAGAATGTACCAAGCTCAAAGTTGTGGCAGGGAAAGCCTATTCTTGTGAATGCGGCAATCGTGATTCCGCCGGCTAAGCTATACTGTCATATTGCCTTTCCTTTTGCTTCTTTGTACAAGATTGTATAAAGCGACATATCGTGGGGAAATGTCACCAACGGGCCGTGACTGCATGTTCGGCCTCCCCACAGGGCTAATGTGGTTCAATCCTGTCAGGGTTTCTCGGATCCCACGGCGCTGGGGTCGAAAGCTTATTTTTACTCAGGCGAGCGTGATTCAGCGCTAATTAGCATAAGGGGCGTGGTCAATATGACAAACCCCGCCTACAACTTGCTTTCACTCAGGAGTGACAGCTTATTTGCCTGCCAAGTAGAATTTATTTCAATAGGTTTTAAGGTTTTGAGAGATAGGAGTGCGTTGGTAAAGGTTCTAGAGGAGTAGTGTTGGGTTTTCTCTTTGTGTTACAGAATAAGCGATCCATGGGAAGGCTGTGATATGGACACAAGTTTAACCCATGTACAGTTTTGTTGGCACAGTTTCTATTACTGGATAAAGTTAACAGTGAACCCTTCTGAAACAACAAAATAATCTTAATAAAGGAATAAAACAGTGTTCTGAAATGTATGCCCACTAGTCAAGAGAGAATCTTCCACTCCAATATCCCATTATTGTTGCTCTTATGAATTCCTAAAGTTGGGAATTAAGATGACTTAAATTATACAAAAGAGATAAACATACAAAAGGTCAACATTAAAATGGAAATACATTATCAAAACTATTTAAACATACACATTAGAACAATAAAAACTTCCCTCACCGTTTAAAACAGTACAACATCCTCTTAACAACCTTTTCCTCTGGTTGTGCCAGAAGCCCCTGCTTTTTGATGCCCCATTATCCAACAACTAGCTCTTTGGATGCTTTCAAATTAAGAACAAGTTCCATTAATTCAATGGGAGGGTGTATCTGCTCTTTCAACAGTTCGTCTTGCCCATGCAGGCTCACTTTGGACAGCTGGCACCTGGGCTGCTTGCAAAGCAAGCTGAGAAGGGAAGAAAAAAGGCCAAGCCAGCTGAGAGACTTTGCAAGCAGCATGTGCACAGTTGGTCTTATTTACAGTAATATTAATTTAAAGTTGCTCATCAAAGGTCTTCAAATTTGGAGAAGGGAGAAATAAGTAAATCCACACACTCCTATTATAACATTAGAATGATTCTGTACAAATTTGTCTTTATCCCTTTCTTTCCCATTTTCTGTTTTAACTGCTCATAATATTTCTTCAGGCCCTCATGGACCCCCTGTGAGGACATTGTGGTCCCCTGGAGATCCATGGACCCAGGTTAAGAATTGCTGACATAGGTGGTGGTCCAATTTTTCTTGATCATTTCAAGAAAGGGTAAGCCCTTGACTACCCTAGTTCTGTGGGTCTGAGCGCACATACACACACACACACGATTAAAGGGGTCCATGTCCTTGTATTACATAACTTGAGGGTTATGGGCTGGACTTCATTGGCTTGTTGGTGAAGAGGGTAGTGTGTTTGAATGATTACTGTTGTGAAATGTATCTTGCTAAGCCAATTGTATAACTGATTTTTAAATCCTGGGGATGTTTACCATACAATATAATTTAATGTAAGCATAACAATACCTATAAAATTATACAGTAAAATTCAAATCCAATAGAACAAGTATAACAACTGAAGTGGGAAAATTTCTAACAGAACAATCGCTTTAAAATATGAAGTCATGTAAACTAAAGTTAGGATTGTCCATACCATTGTTTCTCCAATTTCTATGTATAGTTGTGAAAGCTGGACAGGAGAGAAAGCTGATAGGAAGAAAATCAACTCATTCAAAGTGTGGTGCTGAGGGAGAGTTCTGTGGATACCATGGACTACTCAAAAGGACAAAAAATGAGTCCTTGAGCAAATCAAAGCTGAACTCTGCCTAGAAGCCAAGATGATTAAACTGAAGCTGTTGTACTTTGGCTATATCATGAGAAGACGTGCAATGCTTAGTAAGGTAGAAGGCAGGAAGGAAAGAAGAAGACCGCATTACAGATGGATGGACTCAAGGAAGGCATGTTCTTGAATCTATAAGACTGGAGCAGGGCAGTTGATGAGAGACACTTATGGATGTGGTCTCTCATCCATAGGGTCACCATAAGTTAACTTGAGGGCAGTTAACAACAAAGAACAAATGTCTTTAAAAGTTCTGACTTGGTGCCTAAAAAATAAACACAGTGGGCACAAACTGAACTTGTGGAAAAAGTGCTCCACAGAGCCACCCCAAAATGTTTTCTGGCCTATTGGCTTAACAGTTGACTTTTACCCCCCAAACATGAACAAGCTCATGAGGCCAAAGACCTCTCTGGCTGAGAATTCTGAATGCCCCTCTCTAAACTGCAAACCCCAGGATTCCATAGGAAGTTGAAAGTGGAATAATAGCACTATAACACTGTAGTGCAGAAATGGTGAAAATAGCTGGGATGATAGCTGTAGATTGTATTAAGCAACAAAAAGCTCTTCCTGTATCTCTGGTGCTGGCGTTGTCATGTCTCTCATGCAGTACAGTTGAGTAATCCTTAGATTATGATATCTTTAATAACCCTTCCGCTAGATATTAAAAGCTTTGCTGTCTATTGCTGGTGATGGATTAATAGTAGTTTGGATGTACGCAGCTGCCTGCATCACAGATAGGCAAATGGGGGTATGTCTGTCCTCTGTCCTGGGCAAAGCAGAAAAAGAGGTGGTGACAAGCTACGTGAATTCAAGGCAGATGGGGCTGCCTCTGGTTCCAGATTTTGTGAATGGTGTGGTCATTTCGTACAGTGGCCATACTGGAGGTCAGCTGCCATGAACATAATTAGAAAAGCAGCAGAATAAACTGTCCAGAAAGGGCTTTTGCATTGGTTCCAAGTGAAAATGAAAGAGCAACAAACAGACTTGATTTAATATGTAAAAAGCAACATCTTAATGCCCTTCTTTTGGTCAAACCAAATGGTAACTTTTGGAGGGGGGAATTTACAAACAATCAGCATTCTGGCAGTGAAAATCTGAGCATTTCTACATAATGTCTCTGGCTCCTTTTCTAACAAAAAGAAAAGAAAAAAGAAAAGAAAGAAAAAAAAAAGAAGAGCATTTAAAGGTTATAACTCATGCAACAGTGGGAGAAGCAGGGGATGTGAATGAAAGGATTTCTAGTTAACACACACACTGTCCTTCAAAGATTTTGAATTTTAAATAGTACAGCCCTGTGGCTAGTAATGAAATAAGCACGGTCTTCATAACACAAGAGATCAGATCAGTTAACTCAGATTTTGCTCCATTCAGAAAGTACAAGGAGAAGCATTACTACATTTTAGCTTGTTAGAATTCAGAATTGCAGGCTGTTAGACAGATGAATGAGATAACAGGGATAATTTGGAATGAGACAAAGAGGTCAACTGCCCTTCTGACCAGTTCTAATAATATTGTATGTACTTTTCCTGCTGTTTTCTTTTGATGTACATATAGTATTTAGTGTGATTGGAAATTTATAGCTGTGAATCTTAGAAGTGGCCTTACCATTTGACACAGTGAGGCAGCTGGTCCAGGCAGCTGTTTTGGGGTGTCATAAATAGGCAGCAAAATCTTAGTTATACTAGGTTTAGATCATCATCATGATCATTATTTTACTGGTAGGAAGGTGAAGTGCTTGTGGGTTTGTAGTTTTCTATTTTCAGGGGCTAAAAGAATATAGCTAACAGAGAGTTCTGTGCACCTTGAGGGTGGAGGAGTTTCTTGTTCTGCATCAAGCAGAAAAAAACAAACAAACCCAAAATGAAACAAACCAGGGCTGGCCCTAAACATTGGTAACAGAGATAAGAACATGTGTTGTTGAATGCTCATTTCTTCTGTGCTCTTAAATGGAAGATGAATAGTAGTGTTTGCTGTCAAAGCAGCTTGGAGTGCCCAGACAATTGAGTATGGATGGACAGAGTGGCCCTTAGGAAAACATACACAACTGATTGCATTGTTGGAAATACCACAGTCCTTAAGATGCCCAGTGGATATATATAATTTCATAGTGAAATGCATTTAAACTTGCTTGATTCAGCTACTGGGGAGACCATCAACATTGTTATAATTATGGCTACTCACTTTAATTAGCAGACAAATGAAGTACAGTAGACCCTTTGTTAATTCACCTATGAAGATAATTTTAAATTTTATATTCTGAGCTTCATGTTTAGGCTGCTAAAACTTGAATTCTATAAATATTGATTTAAAATTAAATGATTGATTTCTCAATGGAAAATCATATTATTCATCCACTAAACCTTTGTTATTGTTAGCTGTAGTTAAGATAGTTCTGCAGTACAGGATTTGGGGTCTAACTGTGCAATCTAATGCTTAGATGCATTGGGTTAGGATGTAGTAGAATTTCATCACTGGGTGTTCTGATGGGTGGGGAATTTGCTTCCAGACTCCTGTTGTGCTTATGCAAAATTCCATGGGTGTGAAACTACCACCAGTGGAAAGCTTTAACACAGGGCTTTGGCAGCTTTGGATCCTTGAATCCTCTGTTGCCCATTGATGCCACAGAACTGGTCCTCCAGCCCAATGCTATCATCCAAATTTCTTCATTCTTTGACTTCAATGAAAGCACCACTTTTTCAGTTCCAGCTTCTCAATGCTCTTGGCAAAAGATTACTTTCTTTGCTGCTTCCTCATTCTTCTGCTCACAGGTCTCTCTCTGCACTGTCACATGATAGATCCTCACACGTTCAAGTCAGACAGGAATTCCCCTCATGCTCTTCAATTGCCATCAGAGAAGAGTGAGCTTTTCTTCCGTTTAGATACTCTAAAGGCAGCAGATGCTAAACAGGGTTTGTCCTGGTTAGTACTGGATGAGTGACCACCAATGAATAAAGGGCTGTAGGCTATGTTTCAGAGAAAGGAACTGCCAAAACCACTTCTGAGTATTTTTTGTCTGCAAAAAACTTATGATATTCATGGGGTTACCATAAGTCGACTGGCAGCTTGATTAGGTCTCTGAGAAGCAAATTCCACTTACTGAAGCAATTATAAGAATTCAATTACAATTACAATTGTAAGAAGCACTTTATTTAAAGATGAAAAAGGGTGGATTGGGGGACAGTCACAGTCACTGCACAAGTGGGAATTCTCTGGCCCTTTAGATATGGTTGAAGCACCGATTCCATCAGCCCTAGCCTGCAGAGCCAATGGTGAAAAATACTAGAAGCTGTGCGGAGCAACTATATCAGGATGATTGCATAATAATACCCACCACTGGATTGGAGAATAGTTCTCAGCTTTTCTTTGCCTCTTTCTTCTCAACTCCACCCTTCTCTTTCACACTCTCTGACCCAATTCCTTTAGGTTTTGTTTTGTGTGATAACTACATTTTTTTTAACTGTACGGCTGTGATGTTGGGCTGGACAAACCAAGTGTGGTTGCGCTGCACTCCCATCAGCCTGATCCAACAAAAACCAGTAGCACTTGTTGTTGCACTTCAACAACAACCAGAGGGACAGACTTTCTTCACTCTTATTGCAGGACACAACTCCATTTGGAGGAAGCTGGGAGGTGAGATTTATGGAAAACACCCCTCCTGCCCCACAGTGCAAGAACTGCTAGTCATAACCACCTCAGTGGTAGTTAAGCTGCAGCAGTTAGTTGCCACCTGCTATCAGAAGTCATTGATGCTCATTTAAGGGGATATAGCCATTTGCTCTGACTAGAGAAGCAACCAGCATTAGGCTGAGGGATTGCAAAAAAGCTGTGCATGTAGGGGTGGGGGTAGATGTAAGAAGGTAGGGACACAACTTCCATGCTTGCCCTAGGCACTGTTTATGCTAGATACACCACTGGCTCTCCCCTCAACCATGCCTTTGCTCTCTTCCCACAGACACATGCATACACATTTTGATATTTGCTGTTTTTCTACTATTGTGGGGGCCTTGTGCCCCTAACCCTAGTGAATATGGAGGGCCAGCTGTGTATCTCAGCCTTTCTTCAATGAGCTCAAGGCAGTGTATGTAATCTCTTCCCTGCAGTTGATGCTCATAACAACAGGCCTTTGAGGTATGTCCAACTGAATGAGGGTGATTGGCCCCAAGTCACTCATCTGATTACAAGGCTGAGCAGGGAACCTTGATCTCCTAAGTCTCAGTCCAGCACTAACCACTACGCCACAAGAGCATTTTGGCTGATCACCAGTGACTTTTCTAGGCAGCCTCTATTTAATCAGCCTCTATTTAATTTCTGGGCTTCATATTCTTCTTCCTTCACTTCCATTTTGAGCCATCCTTAGAATTTGTTTTGTTGTCACTCAGATCTGAATATTTGTTGAAACATTTCCGTGTATGAGAGAGCATGACACTGAAAACACTTGAGGTTTACAGTAGAAACACAGCACAGCACATTCCATTAGGGGAAAAAAAAACCTGGGTGGGTCCAAGGAGAACTGCCGCTGCTGTTAAGGTCATCAGCACAAGGCACTGAGTATGTTAAGGAAGACTTTAATAAGAAACGAAACAAGGTCAATACTGTCTGCGCCCAGACATTAGAAACAGTGATTAGGGGCAGCAATCATAGGAATTCCTGCCTTAGTCACATTCAGACTGGATTACTATCATATGGTCTTTTTGGTGCTGCCTTTCAAAACTGCCAAACTGGTTCAGAATGGGATAGTACTATTATTGTTGGCATTGTTGGCATCATTTCCCTCTTTCTTGTGCCATGCTTTGCAAAGGACGGTCTTCTACTTAAAAACCATCAGCAATGAGTTTTCTGTTTCAAGGCATGCTCTGTTTCAGGGCCAAATGCAGCCTGCAGGAGGTACTTAGCCTCTGCAATGCCCAGACTCTTGCCCATGCTTGGGAAGGTAAGGATACAAAATGCCAGTTAGCATCAGACAATCATATAGCTGGAAGGGCCCTCTGGGTCATTGAAACCAACTCTCTGCTCAATGCAGGAAATACAGCTTGAGCCTCTTCAGCAGGTAACTGTCTTGCCTCTCTTTGAAGAAGATCTGTTGTGTCCCCAGAAATCTTCAAGGGGCATAATTACCCATTTAAAGGCAATTTTACTCCCTGGGTTTCTTTTGGGCTCATAATAGCATTAAAAAACAAAAGTGACCTTCTGGTCCAGGGGTGGGCTGCTGCTAGGGCTTGGGGGTTGACATTGTTCTGCTGGGACCTTGGAGAGCCACACCCCATGCCATGCAGTGAGCTCATTCTGCTTCTCCCCCCACCCCCAAATTTGGAACATTTTGGGCAAAAATTATTCTCAGTCTACCTCCTCTCCTTCTTACTTGTTTCTTTCTAGAAAGCATGGGGAGGCAAGACAACCAGCCAAATTGGGGTTGAAGGGGGAGGCCAGTGGGGCAAAAAACTGCAAGAATTGTCTACTCCCCCTTAGACTGCACTTTCCTCCAATTTTTTTGAGGGATGCTGGGGCACAAGGGGCCTGAATAATGGCCATGAGGCCCACTAGTTGCACTGTCCACACCCCTGCTCTAATCGCTTCTAGTTTCACAACTGGGAAGATACAACCTTCCAAAATCCAGAAGAAGAGAAAAATGGCCTTAAGACCATCTAAAGTTGCCCCATTGGAAAAGCAGCTCAGTCCTAGTCTAGTTGAGAGATAACAATGCCTAAGAAGGGACAGTCCAAGGTGCTTGGTGTTAGCAACATCCAGGCAGCAGAGAGAGCAGTAGGTATGTCCATCCCTCAGTCACAAAATTCCCCAGAACAAGTGAGAGGCATGTTGCATTTCTTTTAAAATAATAGCTATTTCCCCCCCAAATCTATATTTGCAGATGCAGAGAGATCCAGAAACATGAAATTCCCTGGGGGATTTTGGGTCCTTCACTCACTTGCAATTTAACCTACTTCTCAGGGGTTATTGTGAGAATTAAAAAGAAAAATCCTTAAAACAAGGCGAACCTTAAGGTAAAGCATCAAAACAATAGATAAAGTCAGCCCTTCATATTTGTTAGTTTTATGGACCCTGGAGCCCCAGAAAAGTGGAAAAATCACAAATATCAAAATGTGTGTGTGGGGGAAGGGGGCTGAGACATGGTGGGGAGAGCCGGCACCCAGGGTCCCAAAGTCAGGGAAAGGGAGAGGGAAGCGGAGCGGATTGACAGTCTGGCCCTATACTTCCACTTTCTCATCGCTCTCTTTCCTTTAGGATGTATGGAAGACTGTCAGGTTGCTAAGCTCCCCGTCATGGAAATAGTAACCTGTTGAATGTGTATTTTTTGCTAACTTCTCCTTTGTATTTAACCATTGCAAAAAGGTGTTACTTTGTATCCAGGCTTCAGTACTACTAATTGCTGCTTCATTGTAATCCAAAGGCTGCTTGCTATTACATTGTATCCCATGTCTGGAAAGAGTGGGAAAATGAAGTGAGGCTGGCAGTGCTAGGATGTTATGAGAACAAAGTAGTGCAGAGATAGGGATGGAGAAATATGCAAGGGTGATCACCTTGGTCATGGGTGTATGGGGTTGTGGCAAGCACCAGCCTGGGAAAGTAAAGGAGGGATAGGCACAGGAAGGCACAGGAATAGCTTTGACCAATGAATGCTTTGCATGCCAAAATCTATATTGACAACCTATAAAAGACGCATGCTTTATGTACCCTCCAGTTTTGGCAACTTCTGTGGAAGTGCACTGTGCTATTCATGCTTATCCATAAAAATAAACTGCTGTCTACCTCAGAGTGAGTTTTGTGGAGTGTGAATTATCTTGTATGTGACAGAGGCATTGGGTTTCTGGTGCTGAGAAAACAGGCTGCCAAGCAGCAGCTGGTGGTGGTGGTGGAGGAGGAGGAGGACCGGGGTGGGTTTTTAAAGGGCTGTGTGGCCTAATCAGAGATGCCAAGAAGAAGGGTTCCCTTGGAAAAGAAGCACCTGAGGCGGAGGAGGGAGGGTTTGGAGAAACTTACAAATAATCAAATCTGTGAAAGTCAAATCTGTAAATGTGGAAGGCCAGCTGTAGCTGACAAGACAATTGTACAGGAAGCAGGGGGCAGACACTCTAGGGTTACAAACAGAAGATAACTTCAGTGCTTGTTTGTTGTTGTTGTTATTGTGTGCCTTCAAGTCGTTTCCGACTTATGGTGACCCTAAGGTGAACCTCTCATGGAGTTTTCTGGGCTGAGAGTGTGTGATGTGCCCAGGGTCACCCAGTGCTTTTCCACGGCTAAATGGAGAATTAAACCCTGGTCTCTAGGGTTATAGTTCAATGCTAAAACCAAGACATCGTGACATTTGGTCAAATGCTGCAACTGAGGCTGAATGTGGTGTAAGAGTCACCTTTGGAAGCACCTCAGGAGGCTGTTCCATCTTTCAGCTTTGATGCCTGCTGTTTCCTTATAATAAGGCTGTGTAGAATTTATGGCACCCTCAAATCAATTTTCAAATCAAATCAATTTTCTATTCCAAAACTTACCATTAATAATAAAGGCTGATGTCTTTAAACGATGGAAGCAAGAGCTGACTAAATTTATTTGGGCTGGGAAGAAACCCTGAATCAAATGGACCTCCATGACAGATGTTAGAGAAAGAGGGGGACTAGGGCCATTTCCGCACTTCACTGTTAATAGTGCTATTATTCCACTTTTAACATCCTGTGGAATTCTGGGGTTTGTAGTTTACTGAGGCCAAAGAGCTCTCTGGCTGAGGATTCTAAATGCCCCTAAACTGCAAACCCCAGGATTCCATAGGATGTTGAAAGTGGAATAATAGCACAATAACAGTGTAGTGTGGAAATGGCCTATGTCTCCATGACTTCAGGCTTTATCTACATGCATAAAGACAACAATGATAAATGTTGGAATTGTAAGGCTGAAAGAGGGACATTTTATCATTGTTGGTGAGATTGTAAAAAAGCCAAAGTATATTGGAAAAACATCCATATAGAAATCTCAAAAATGTTAAATACAAATTTCCCCATGTTACCGGAAAGTTATTTGTTGAATATGGTTGAGCTAATCGAGGGATTTATTGGGAGGCATAACAGAAAAATCTTTCTATATTTGACAACTAAAGCCAGAATATTATTTGCTAGAGACTGGAAAAAGGAGAAAATACCAGACATAGATGAATGGTTGTACAAGATATATGATTTGATGCAAACAGATAAACTTACTATTTTGTTGAAAGATAAATCTTTGGATAGATATTGAGAGGAATGGGGAGAAGTGTGTAACTATCTGGAAAAGAGATGGGGGGCTTTGTCAGTAATTGCGTTGAGAGACTAAGGGTAGCTCTTAGGTTGAAGTTTAGACTACAGAGATTACATAATCTAACTTTATTTTATTCATTTTATATTGGTATTGGGGATATTTATCAATGAGAAATGGATAATTGTATGTAATTGTATGTAATTCTTTTAGATTGTATGGGCCTTTCCCCCCCTTTTTTTCCTGTCTACTTGTTGTATGCAACCTGAGAACAAAATAAAATAATATATTAAAAAAAAAAGAATTTATGGCACCCTGACCGACAAGGAAGAGCAATTCCAAGGAATCCAGGGAAAAAACTTCAAGCCACATGATCCCACTCCCCACACTGCATAGATCCTTCCTCCACCCAATGCAAAAAGGCTGAGGAAGTATTGTCTCATCCCAGGTCAGACAACATAATCATGTAGACCAGGAATGGTTAGCCAGCCTTCCCAGTATTATGTCATCTGAAAACTTAATAAGGATTCCCTCCACACTGTGCTCTAAGTCATTGATAAAAATGTTGAAAAGCAATGGCTCTAGGACAGAATCCTGAAACACTCCACTCGAGACTTCCTTATAATTTGAAAGGCAGCCATTGATGGCAACTCTGTGAGCATGGTTTGCCAATCAATTATGGATCCATCTGAGATTGTTCCAATTTATTCTACAGTTTGCTAATCAAAATATTATGGGAGATCTTATCGAATGCTTAGCTGAAATCCAGATAAATGATGTTCATAGCATTCCCGCCAGGTACTAAACAAGCAACCAGATAGAAAAAGATATAAGATTAGTTTGGCAAAATTTGTTCTTAACAAACCCATCTTGGCTCCTAGTGATCACTGCATTGTCATCATGATACTTACAGAGAGACTCTGTATAATCTATTCTACTATTTTTCTTGGTATTGAGGTCAGACTGAGGCCATTTCCGCCCTACACTGTTATAGTACTATTATTCCACTTTCAACATCTTGTGGAATTCTGGGGTTTGTAGTTTACTGAGGCCAAAGAGCTCTCTGGCTGAGAATTCTAAATGCCCCTTCTTAAACTGAAAATCCCCAGTGATGTATTTAAGTCTCTTACTCTAAGTCTCAAGTCAAGTCTCAAGTTACTACCTTCAGGTCTTAAGTCGAGTCTCAAGTCCTTGCAAGATACTTTGAAGTCAAGTCTCAAGTCTGAGAGCCAACTTTATGCCCCAACCTGTATTCCAGAATTTCCGGATAGAGTCTAATAAAGTCAGTTTTAACAATTTAAGCAGAGTTGACCCTCCACTTTTGTGATTTTGCCATCTGCAGTTTGAGAGTGGGGAATAGGATCTTTCTTACTTCCCGTTTGCAAAGCTTCCCTCCTTCTCCTAGGAAAAGTTTTAGAAAGCTCCTCCTATATGTAGCAGGGGCAGGCTGAAGAGCAGATCTCAACCTCACCTCAAGCTCATTTGCTGTTTCCTCTGAGAAATGTGTCCACATTTTGACCTTGAGACAGATGTTCATGTGACCAGTAAGTTGTAAGATTTCTGGATGAATGTGTTATGTTACTGAACCAATGGCAGCAAGTCAGTCACTAAAAATGTGCAAGTCTCAAGTCAAGTCAAATCAGTGTGTAATTTTTACCAAGTCAAGTCACTGAAGTGACTTAAGTCTGGCTTGAGTCTGAGTCAATTGACTCGAGTCTACATCACTGAAAATCCCACAATTCCACAGGATGTTGAAAGTGGAATAATAGCAGTATAACAGTGTAGTGAGGAATGGCTCGACTATCCTGTAGTCTCTTGGATCTTCTTTTTTTGTATTTTCTGAAGAGAGGGACAAAGTTTGATCATCTCCAGTCCTTTGACACCTCACTCTTTTTCCAAGATCTCTCAAAAAGGATGGCAAATGATGCATACATTCTACACAGCCTTATTACAAGGAAACAGCAGACATCAAAGCTGAATGATAGAACAGCTTCCTGAGGTGCTTTGAAAGGTGAACGTGTCAGCAAGTTCCTTTAATTCTCACAGATGCAGTTCATCTGGCCCTGCATATTTGAATTCGTTTGGGTTAACTAGATGATTCCTGACTAAATTCTCATTAATCTCAGTTTGCAATTTGGATTCTTTGCTGAGCTCTCTGCTGATGCAAAGAAGTACACAGTCATCTTTTTGGGAAATAACTGAAGGAAAATAGGTATTGAGCAGTTCTGCCTTTTTGTTGTGATCTGTTAATATTTTACCTTCCTTGCTTAGTGGGGGTCCCACCCTTTTCTCAGTCATTCTCTTTCTTCAGACATATTTGAAACTCCCCTTTTGTTGTTTCCTGCTTCCCTAGCCAGTCTCAGCTCATTTTGATCTTTAACTTTCTTTACGCTATTCCTGAGAGTTTCGGTTACATATTTGTATTCTTCCTTGACATGTCTTTCCTTTCATGCATGATCCTTTTTCTTTTCATTGCTTCCTCAAGTTTACTGAGCAGCCACATTGTTTTTTTTCAAATATTTCCCATTTTGCTTCTTCCATGGAATTGTTTGTGATTGTGCTTTCAGCAGTTCTTTCTTCATGAAATTTCACACATGCTGGGTGTCTTGTTCCTTCAGCATTTCTGGCTATGGGATTTTGTCCAGTATTTCCCTGGCTTGATAAAATCTGCTTTCCTGAAATCCAAGGTTTGTGTCTGACTATACTCTGCTATGGCCTGTCCTACAACATGAATTGTGTAGTAAACCTGTGCTACAATGCTGTTTTTATTTCTTGCTCCATTTATTTTTATCCAAATGCTTGCAACTGGTCCAGTCTGATCATTCACATGGATTTTGTGCAAGTGACTATGTCTCTGACATACAGTGCCCCTCCTTTTCTTCCCCATCTATTTTCTCAAATTCTCCCTCATCTGTTCTTCTTAAATTTTTTGGAGATCAGCACTGTTACCCTGAAAATTGGGGGTATCGTGAGGACACCCAAACAGATTTCAAATTAAGGGAATTAACGGAGAAACTCAAAGCTTGCAAGAGGTCAGGGCAAGGGATCTTTAACCCTATGTCTATGGGGTCAGAACCATGCAAGAGTCAGAAGAACAGTCTAAAGTAACTTTATTAACTTTATTAATAACTTTATTAACTTTAACAACTTTATAATAACTTTATTAATAACTTTATTAACTAACAGAGAAGATTGCAACACACGTCAACAAATAATCCTACAACCACACAAGGGCTACAGGAATGAAGTTGGAAATAAGAGACATATAAGAAATAAGAGTTGGAAGAGAGGGTATATGGACCTTAGTCTAGGCATCCTGGAGAAGGAGGAGATTAGCGAAGGCTTGGTGTAAAGCACCAAGGGAAGGCTAGATCCCGGGGCTGGAAGGCCGTCAGCAGCGGGGTTTCGAGGAAGGTCCAAGACGCAAGTCGCATTTAGCTCTCAGCAGCATCTGAGAGGCTTAAGTGGGATACCTTGGTAGCAGCAAAACGGGCCCTTGTCCGGTCTGGGAGGCTTTCCAAAGAGGCTCAAAAAGTGAGGATTTTTATAGCCAATTTCTGTCCTCAGGTTGTGTATAGGCTAGCCAAGTGGCATTAATGGGTGATGATTGTGGAATATAATGTTAGGCAAATATCATGACCTCTCCTCAGTATTGTTTCTTCCGGGAAAGTCCAGGGGATTGATAGGTTTAAAATTCCGAATTGATAGGTGTTGTTTGTTTGGCTATGTACAGTTCATCAACGTACCTTGGGATGTGACAGTGTCCAGGAGCGAGTCTATTGTCTTCCTAGAGATACGTGTCTTGGAACAATAGGTCAGCCTTTTAGCCTAAAGGACGTTGTCTACGTTTCCATACAGCAGAGAGAGACGGTATAGTTGTTAAGGATTTCCCATTCAACGCCAAGGCAAGTTTTAACTGCGACTGACCTTTGCTAACCAATATCCAACATGGGGGAAGTCATGCCAATTTAGGGGCCCTCTCTTAGGGTTACTCTGGGGTGTAACAGCACAGCCACCTGTTTTTTTGACCTCTGTCTGGGTGTTGTTATAGAGATTGTCTTGGTGAGAGTGTGTACTTAAAAATTCACTACTACACCATTAACCTTGCCCCAATTTAGGTTGCTGCCTCAGGTGTGGTGGGGGATACTGTTCCATTGCCAGTATAAGAAAGATTCTACTGGTTAATCTAGTTAATTTGTGTACCTAGGATGAAGAAGGGATATCACCCCATCCTATCATTAAGGCAATGAAAGATCTTGGGTCAGCTATGTAACTCAACCTGGGACTTTCTACAAGCAGACTTTTATCAGTGAGCTTTGGCCTACTATTGCTTCTGTTTAGCAAACAGGCATGAGAGTAGACCAAGCTGGTTGGCATCTCTTTATTTGTGTAAGCACCCTTTTTCCCCATGGCTTTCTCAAGGTACTGTGGCTTGTGAGCAGGACTGACCTGAGGCATTTTAACAGCAAATGGCATTCTGTCTGATGCAAGCTGCATAGTAACCAAAATCAGCCAAATTATTTGGAATGTAAGGCCGAAGGCCCTATAAGCACCGCTTCATGTCCCTGGCAGTCAAAAACATCAATAACAACTTAAATTACTAATAATTTACTGCTGTTTCATAATACTCATAATCTGCTGCCTGAGGCAGTTAATTCCCTTTGCCTAATAGTAGAGCTGACTTGATTAGGAAATGGAACTCAGCCACTTATCTTGAATCCTGAAAGGGCCTTCATGAAAAGCACTGGAATCATGAAAACCAATCCCAACAGGAACAGGATTTATGAATGCATTTTTGTTCATTTGTTTCTGTAGGCATTTTCTGCAGATGACTTCAGAATGGCACCAGGTGCCACAAGCTGTCTTAATCTGCCATAGTTACTTGGCTAAAACACATCTAGTGCAGGGTCACCTTATCCATTAGGTACTTTAGGCACCGTACCTAGGGCTACACAAGTTTTAAGGCCTATGAAAACAGGATTAGCAACAACAACAGCAATGTACAGGAACTGGGAAGGAAAACATTTCAAAATAAAGATATTTTGTATTTTTATTCCTAGTGGTATGTTGAGGTTTGATAGGGAATCAAATATAAGGGTGCCTGGGGCCTACGAAAACCTTGACATGGGCCTGGTCTAGTGGGCACTGTTAGGAATTCTTGAGTGGCTGGTTTACCAAGAATATCTGTTGATATAAAGTCGAAGGTTTTCATGGCTGGAATCCATAGGTTGTTGTGGGTTTTCCGAATTTTGAGGCGGTGTTCTATTAGATTTTCTCCTGACGTTTCACCTGCATCTGTGGCTGGCATCTTCTGATCCTCTGAAGATGCCAGCCACAGATGCAGGCGAAACGTCAGGAGAAAATACTAATAGAACACCGCCTCAAAACCCGGAAAACCCAGAACAGCCTACCGGTTGATAACTGGACAGCGCAAAGTACAATACTAAATGGCACTGAGCAAAGCAAATGGCACTGTTGATTTCTGGGAACTGATGGACCGTCTCAGTTAATTCCTTGGAGAGGCAAGCATCAGATTACAGTGGTTAGGGTGGTCATCTTCTCAGCTAGAGGTGTGCATATCCTTGTGTAAGTTCTAAAATGTCACAGAGTGACATTGCCTGATTATCTTAATAAGGATTACTGTCTGATCTCCCTTGCCCTCCAACTGTATGCTGGAGAGTGCTACTCTAGGTGCCATAGGCTCTTTTTCAGGGATGGGAAAGATGTGGCCCTCCAGAGACTGCTGGGTCACACCTCCAGCTGTAGCCAACATAGTTAGAGTGCACATATTTCAGGGCCTGTCTCCTCCTCTCCAGGCCTCAGGGTAAGGGGAGAAATTTTGGAGCAAGATTGCTTCCGTGAAAAGGTTTTTTTAAAACAACGAATAAACAAAAAACCCTCGTGTTGCTGGCTTTTGTTACTGAAGCCGACTTTGGACTGCTGCAGACTCTTTGGGGTGTCTGCCTTCCAACCTCTTCTCCTTCTCAGTTTCTTAAATGATGGCTGGCTTCAGTGGTCAGAGGGAGGATGGGATCACCCTGGGGAAATACTGAGCTGGTTGATTAATTGTTGCTTTGGGAGTTGCTGAGTAGGATCCTACAGAGTTTTGGCTCTGTGATTTTTTCAGATCATGATTTCTTGCTCCTCTTTCCCTGAAATGTTTGAAGCCGAAGAATAATTTCCTTTCTTGCTCTATAACGTACATGTTGCTGTTGCTACCGGCTGGGGTGTCATCTTTAACTTATGGTGACCCTATACATGAGAGACCTTTAAGTCACCCTATCATCAACCGCCCTGCTTGAGTCTTCCAGACTCCGAGATGTATCTTCCTTGTTTGAGTCTATCCATCTGTAACATGGTCTTCCTCCTTTCCTCCTGCCTTCTATCTTCCCAAGCATTCTTGTCTTTTCTAGTAAGTAATTTCTTCTCATGATATGGCCAACGTATGACAGCCTCAGTTTAGTTATTTTGACTTCTAGGAAGAGTTCAGGCTTGATTTGCTCTAGGATTCATTCATTTGTCATTTTAGCAGTCCAGGGTATCCACAGAACTCTTCTCCAGCACCACATTTCAAAGGACTTGATTTTTTCCCCCCTATCTGCTTTGTTTACTGTTCAGCTTTCACAGCCATACATAGAAATTGAAAATACAATGGCACAGGCAATCCTAACTTTAGTATTCAGTGATATATTTTTACAGTTCAAGATCTTGTCTAGTTACTTCATAGCTGCCCTTCCAAGCCCAGTCATGTAGGGACAGGGGGGCAATGGAAGAGGATCGTCCCAGGCGGCAATGTATTGGGGGCATCTTGGCCCATAGCCACACCCCCATGAGCCCTGGCCATGCCGCCACATACCCCGGCCACACCCCCAGGCATCATGCGCACACCCCCAGGCACCACGCCCCTGCCCCCACACACAGTGGCCTCGCCCCCTTCCGCCCCCCCTACACATTCCAAGCTCCACCACTGTCCAAGCCCTAGACTCCATTCTGATTAATGACTGATCCAAAGTACGGACAATCTTGGACTATTTCAATGTTTTCATTGTCTTCTTTAATGTTTTGTAAATCATCTGTGGCCATTATTTTTGTTTTCTTAATGTTCAACTGTAAACTTGCTTTTGCACTTTCTTCCTTGACTCTTTTCAGTAATCAATCCGCATTTTTGCTATTATCTGCTAGTAGTAAGAGGCATGTAGGTTGCCTCACTGTTAGTGAAAAGGGTGGTACAACTTTCTCATTGTGCTTTGGTTGGACAATATTTTTGATTCTTGATTTAACTTCCCTCTCTTTCTTGTCCTCTCCAACTTACTCCCTTCCATTCCTCTCTCCCATTTCTTTCTGCTCCCCTCTCTTACTCTCATCTCTTAGCTAAATGTCTTATTTCTCCCCTTTCTTTCTCTGTTTCTCAGTCTCTTACTTGCACCAGCCTTCTCTGTCTTTTGGCAGTCTCCTTCTCTCTCTTTCATCCCTTTTTACCTTCTCCTCCTTCTCCAAATTTCCTGTCAATACTTGTCTTTTCCCCACCCAGAATGAAAACTGGATAGATCTCCTGTAGAAAAGGGAATTTCAGCAGGTGTTCTTTGTTTTGCAATTCCCTCTTCTACACACCCGCTGAGGGTACAGGAGCCCCCTCTAGTTTTTGTTCTGGCAACTGTACTACCCCCATCTATATCTTCCTCATATTGTTTTTCTTCTAGGCTTCCTTCTCCCAGCTACTCTCATTATCTTCTTTCTTGCTCTCTTTCACTCTGTTTCTCTGCTTCTTTCTCTTTTACTCAGTGGCAGAACTTAGAGTGTCTGGGGAGGGGTGCTACAGTGTATGTGTGTGTGGCCACAGTGTGTGAGAGCATGGTCAGGACATATGGGGGCATAGCTACAAGCTGGGATGCCCCAAAAACATTGCCGCCTGGGGCGAAGCGCTCCCCCCACCCCACCCCATTCCTATGTGACTGCCTTTACTGAAAAAAATACTGAAGCCATGGCTGGGTTATGTTAGACTCGAAGCATTTACTACTTATTAGGACTTCTGAACCAACATGTGTTCATAGGGCAGGTTGTTTTTTATTGCCCTGGTATTCTATTCCTCCATTCCTCCTCCCCCTCCTGCATAACATCTCCCCTCCCCCAAATAATTGGTGATTATTAGTTATGCTTACTTTGGAGAAGAAGGAGGATTACTTAACAAGTTTATAAAAACAGAAAAGGAAATGTGATCTGTATGGAGTCCCTGATTAATGGCAGAAACTTATTAAAAGCAGTTTAGAAAACTTTCTATTTGCTCAGACCAGAAATTTCTGTTTGCTGGGGAAACTATCCATGCTACAATTCTTAGTGGGTGTTAAAATCTTTGCTTGCAAATGTCTTAAAAACAGCTGGAAAAAGTTTGATTTCTCCTGTTCATAGCAGTACTTGGAGATCTTTCTTGGGTTCGACTGTAACTCACATGTTCTTAAAAGCTGTGCTTGGAAAGGTGTTAAAAAAAGAGCTAGAAAATCTTGTTTCTGTTCAGTGCAGAGTATGGAAAACAATTTTTAACCAGATAAACGTTTTTTCATTCTTAGACAGATTTGAGTGCTTTGATTGTATGTTCCTGCATGGCAGGGTATTGGACTCAATGGCCGTTGTGATCTCTTCCAGCTCTATGATTCTGTGATAGAATGACATGCTCTGAACAACCATGGTTGGTGCTTAATATATCAATTTTAATGAGGTCCCAAGTCCTGCTGACATCACTGGGGACTGCCCCCAATGGCATCACCATGGGCCATCCTCAGGTCTTAGGTTTTGGCCCAGAAAACTTGGGGCCTTTGATGCTATAACCTAAATGTAGCCCATGGTAAATCACAATGAAAGTTACAAGTCAACAATCTAGAGAACCACACATTTCCCACACCTTCCAAGATTTCACAGATGAAAATCAGGACACGTATGGCCAAACGATATAAGAAGCCACTTCCACACTAGCCTGTTATAGTGCTATTATTTCACTTTCAACATCCTTTGGAATCCTGGGGTTTGCAGTTTAGGGAGAGGCCTTTGAGGCCCCTCCCTAAACTGCAAACCCCAGGTTCCATACCAGGTTGAAAGCAGAATAATAGCACTATAACAGGCTAGTGTGGAAATGGCCTCTGGTCAAGAATGTTCAAGAAGGCAAAACTGATTAACGAGGAAGAACACATAAGCTAGGAGAGGCCATGGCAGTCTACTTCTGCCCGAGCCTACAAGGAAGGACACAGTTCCAACCATCCTCTGCCTCCCACCACTGCTGAGCTAATGAGTGTAAACTACTTTTGCATTTTGAACTCATTCTGCAGCAAATGTAGTACGCTGAGGACAAAGGGGGAAATTGGGAGGAAGGAGAAACTGGGGCATTTTAAAATGAGTTGAAAAAGTAGGGTATGAGAGTATAAATCCCAAACTACTACTACTACTATACTTCTCCTTCTCCTTTAGGACCTTGGACTCTACTACCTCTAGGGGCCCCCCCCCGCTCTTATTATCACCCTTAATCTTTCTCTTCTGCCCCTTGCATGGCCAGGTTTATACCACTGAAACATAGATTTCACTACGGCATCTAGGACTCTACAGACCACCCATAACTACCCCAACAACCTCTCCTTTTTTCTTTTTTTTTTGCAGTGATTAATTCCCTACTGCTGTCTTCTTTTGCACTGTTACTTTTTTCAGGAATCACAACAGATATGACAGAACTGCCAGAACAGTGCTGCTGGGTGTTAGCAGAGCTGTGTGGCATACTGGAGGAGGCACAAAGAACTGTTTAGGGCATTACTCTACTGGTGAGTAAAACAACAGGAGATGGGAAAACTCAGTTTACAAACCCATGGAAATTACAGTCTTGCAACAGACCTTCTGGCAGAATCTGTGACCAAGCATGATTATCAAAGAGGAACTGCCAGTGTGAAGTTCAGCACAAATTTCTCCCCTCCTCCCCTAAAAAGGACAATGTGGAGAATTACTGTATTGTCCAAGTTTTACAGTCACATCCCTTGGTCTGTAAGAAGCAGCTTAAGCGTCAGTCACAAGATGGCTTCAACTCAAACATTTTGATGAGAGAAGTGCTTCACGTTTAAAACAAGAAGTTCTTTTCTCCCCGTTATACTGCTTACTAATCAAGTAGCTATGCTTGCTTGGGGGTTTTTCAAGCTATATTGCAAAGATATAACTGTCCCACGCTCTGGTCAGTAGTTCTCTGCCTTAGACCTCTTATTCCTCAGTACAGAGTATCCAAGCCTGCTTCAATTACTTATTTGCAGCTCTTTGATGCATATTCTGAGACTGGTATGTCAGAACTTTCCTGTAAAGTAATATCTCATCCTGTTTTCTTGATGAAGAGTCAATGGCTGCACCACCAGCCACCATTTTGAAAATGGCCAACTTCAGCATCAACAATGACCCTGAAGACAGTGGCAGAGAACTTGTGGCTCTCCAGAAATTGGTGGACTATGGGCACTGGTTTGTTGCACAGTTGCACTGGTTTAGTTCCATTCTTGATCTCTCCTTATTACATGATGCTGTCACTCTTCCTTTGTTAGATTGCATTCCCATTGTTATTGAATTGTCTCTTTATATTCATGAGAAACATTTCTGAATGGTTCCAGTAACGCTGCTTTCCCCTATCACCTATTTGTGCAGTCCTTTCATTCCACTGCAGTCCTGATATTGCGGCAGTCATGTGGAGTCAGTGGGCATTTTTCTCCCAGTCTCCAAGCAGGACAAGCTCATTGCACTTCTAGTATATGGACAAAGAGGACATCACGGTGCAGATGAACAATGTTGCTTTTACTCTGTTCCCCGGTACATTTTTAATTTTAAAAAAACTTTTGGTGTAACTGTGGCCTTATGCTGCCCTGGTGGTTGCCAGCATGCCACAATTACACCATTATGGCAAAACAGAACACCATCCATTACTCCAGAAGACTTACATGCCAAACTGGCAGCATAACAGGAAAACACAATGCCAAATGTCAGGGAGGAAGTCTCCTGTCCCTGACATGCTGAAATTATGCAAAGACAAGGAATATATATATATAGCACATGCGCTGGATAGCATGAACAGGGGAAGGGAGTCAGTGGGTGGTGTGGAAGACTGATTGTGGAAATGTAGATCACAAAACCAACAGCTTAGCATTATTGCAGACACAGTGTGATAGTGGTTGTTTCTATACCAGTATGTTGTCATTTCCTTAAATAACACAATTGCTGTGAGATGACAGGCTGGTGTGATAAAGCACTGTGACTCCAGTCATCTGTGTTCATGGGCCATGTTTGCTCGAGCTGATAGAAGCCAGAATCTAACATCTATGAGGAACAGCTTAGGGAGCTGGGTATGTTTAGTTTGCAGAAGAGAAGGTTAAGAGGGGACATGATAGCCACGTTCAAATATCTGAAAGGCTGTCATATCAAGAGGGAACAGGTTTGTTTTCCATTGCTCCAGAAACTAGGACAAGGAGCAATGGATTCAAGTTGCAGGAAAGGAGATTCCACCTGAACTCAGGAAGAACTTCCTGACAATCAGAGCTGTCTGGCAGTGGAATATGCTGCCTTGGAGTGTGGTGGAGTCTCCTTCTTTGGAGGTTTTTAAGCAGAGGCTGGATGGCCAACTGTTGGGAGTGCTCTGATGTGGGTTCCTGCATGGCAGTGGGTTGGACTGGATGGCCCCTGTGATCTCTTCGAACTCTGTGATTCTACAAGGGCACTGTCAGGTTTCCCATCCTGAATTTAAATGTTATGTAGATTTACCCATAAAATCACTTCAGTGCTAGTTTTCTGAAATTATTGGGTGAGCTGGAACTGATTTGCTCATATCTTACCTACTATTTTTCCCTCCTCCTCTTTTAAAATGCTGTGATAGTAGCAGTTGTACCTCACTTTTGCTGAGTTGCATCCCAATTTTCTCTTCCATTAATTTGTGGGAGATGAATTGTATCCAAAAGCCAGGGCTGTGAGGAAGATTGAGGAGGGAGGAAGGATTAACCAGTGCCACACACAATTCTTCCCATTTCCCCTCTCTCCAGCTCAGCTGGGCCAGTCAGGATCACATGGAGAGAACCTGAACAACTGGAACGTGGCTCATTTTCACTTAATAGTAACTGGAGAAGGGTGGGGGCTCTAGGGAATGGACTGATTCTTTTGCTCTAGTCTCTCAGTCTTTCTAGTTTTTCTTAAAGAATCTTAGCACCTCTGCTGGCTAACACATTTTGTGGACCTAAAGCAGAAATATGAACAGGACATGCAGTCTCCCAGAAGATTTCCTGAAGCTCTTCTTCAACAGATTTGGAGCTGGACAAGAGCCCAGGGATGAGAGCACCCTTGATCCAGGAGCTATGATTTTTTAAGAAAATGCCAGGCAATTTCCTATGCTTAGTTTGCCGCACAGGTCCAAGAAGCATATTAAGTTGACATTTTGAGGTTCTTCTGTAATCAGACCCTCCTCTAATGATGTACTGGGGTCATGATATTCAATTTGTTTCCTTCCACAAGCTGATTAGGCCTTTGACTGAACAAGAAAAAAATTACGCGTTAAGTCTCTCAAGGCCGCACTGTTTGCCCCTTGACGAAATCTTCTGCCGGAAAGGGAGGTGTTGTTGTTTTTGGTTCCTCTTTCTTTGTGGACATGGAAAGCAAAGACTTGGGCTGTTACAGGAAAGCTCTGGCTGTGTCAGGTTTCCAAATCAGAGTTGGTTGGGTGCATCATACCCTATCACCCTGGCTATTCTAGATGATTCTGTTGCTTTGTTTACTTTGATAATCATTTGACCCTAATGTTTGTCCTCCCACAAGAGCTGTTAAAAAGAAAGTTTCTGCAAGGACTTGGCAAGGCAACCAAGATCTAGTCGGAAGTTGTCTTGAAACTGAGCTGAACAGTGGCCAGCTGCAGACCAGCACTCATGCTTGTTGTTACATTTAGGCTTATTTCATTGTCTCACTTCTTGTTTTGTATACCTCTGTGTGTGCATTGCTGGGTATGTATGCCCTTTTCAGGTTATGAATCTGAACATTAATTTTCCTAAAACAACTCTGACTTTCTACAGTTGCACATAGCAAGAATATTCTTGGAGTATGCCAGAAAAGCAATGTGATCTTGTCTAAGGAACATACCCAGACTGATTAAAAAGACCAGAAAGTCCCAGATTTTCTTCTAGTTCTTTGTGATTTTATTTTGAAGACCCATACATATTTTCTTTATCCCAGAATATTTTCTTTCAGCTCTTGATATGATCATAGACTCTTTATACTAGTTCCCTAGATCACCCTATTTTAACCCAGTATACAATTGGAAAGAACAAGAACAAAATCTGGGACTTTTCTATCAGTCTGGATGTGTCCAAAGTTAATTATTTTGAAGCTACTTGGTTTCAAGGAGAAGCAGTTAAGTATGTGCTTATTACTTATTTGTTTTTGATATTTGTGCTAAGAAATAATCAAGACAGCTCTCCTATTGAAATCAGTGTGATTTAAAAGGGTCATCACGGTATCTTTTGATCTGGAAGGAAAGACAAGATGGTGAAACCCAGTTTTTCTCATTGTCTCTCATACTAGAGGCCATCCAAGAACAATGAATGGTGGGAGATTTCCTGAGCAAATACCAGTAGACACAGTGCATGGTGAAACTATGGAATTCACTGTCATAAGATGTAGTGATGGCTGCCAGCTTGAGATTCAGAGGGTTTGGAAACATGCTTAGGGGATTGGCTGTCAGAGGCTGCTAGCCATGATGGTTACAAATTCCTTCAGTATCAGAGCAGCATGACTGGTATAGCAGTTGCTAGAGCACAAGTGGAATTGTTGCGCTTGTGTTTCATTCTGTGGGTGCTGGTAAAGTGGCCAATGCAGGAACACAGTAGTAGATGAGTTAGCAGAGACTGCTTTTGGCTTCCATGTTAGTGGGCTGTTGGATCTGTCCCTGGTTTTAGTCCAAACTTTAACTAGGTCCAGTACCTTGGAAAACTGATTTAATCCTGAAGTGGATTCTCTGCTCCACTCACATGAAAGCTACCAACCATCCCTGCTAATAGGGCTTCTTCTGATCTGTCAGGACTCTTATATTTCTACCCTATAAAGAATTTCTTTGTCGTTTGGTAGCACAGCTCGCACATGCTGCAGAAAACAAGGCTAGTAGTCACTCTGAGTCCTTCTTCAGCAGCAAATGCCATCCTGTTTCCATGCCTTGAAGCATTAGTAATTTCCACAGTGTGTTTTTTCCCCTTGTGGTTTTAACTTCTGCATTTTTCAACTCAAGATATTTTCCACAAAAAGATTGCTGCAATGAAGAGTGTTAACAACAGATCAAAGAGGAAGGCACTTTAGATCATCAGAGGAACGCCACATGAAATGATTATACTAAGCCCTTCCAGAAAGGGAAGGAGCCTTTTGTGCCTCTCCCCATAGCTTTGGCCAGAGCTGAACCAAACCCCTTGGCTCACTCTGGGTGTGGTTATTAAAAAATAAGCAAGAGCTTGGGAAATTTAGTTTTTTTGGACTACAGCTTCTATGACCTCTCAGCCAGCAAGGTTAATGGTCATGCTGCTTGTGGTATTCTGGAAATGATAGTCCAAAAAAAAAGTTTTAGAATCTCAGAAAATAGATAAGAAATTTCTGAACCATTCATCTCTCACAATCTGACCTACTTCCCTGTTTCTTAGCAATACAGAGAAGAACTGCTTTTTTATGTTTCTGATGATGGCCATCCAGATGCTTCTAGCCATACAGGGACACCAGAGTGGGAAGCTTTCTAGCGTAGCGTATTTGCCTGTACATAGAGAATTTTAGGCATTTACTTTTCTTCTTTTTTTTTCTTAAAATATTCACATCCCAGCTTTTACATGGACATCTCAGAACAAGATGCAGACAACAAAATAACTTAAACACAATTATCCTGCCTTTTGTCCCATATTTGGAAAAAGCTGGGAACATAAGTAAAATAAAACAAGATAAAGTACAACAATAATAAAATATTATGAAACAATTTAAAATAATTCAACAGAATGGAAATTCTCAACCCAATAGGTTACAACCAGGTCACATCTGCTGGGCTACATTATTAATCCTGAATGGAATGTCTAGTTTATAGGCTAGACTCCTGAATGGGTCTAGACTATCACCTATGTTAAACAATGGTATGATGTAACAACGTCTGAAGAGCTGATGGAAGTTGTAGTTAAATAATAATAACTGGAGAACCTTACATTTTCTACCTTTGCTCTAAAGCATAAAATAAAAGCATTTTTTCTCCAAAAGTTGCATCTGAATTGGTGTAGCTAACATGACATCGTCCACACATGAGACAGAAAGATCACCAAATTTGGAAGAATGTATAGGTTTGCAGAAGCTTTTTAAAGAATGAATGAAGATAAAAATAAGAAGCAACCTCAGGGGGAAAAGTTAGCATGAAAAAAAATCCCTTACCTATCCATATTGAAAAATGTTGTATCTGGTTCCACTTTTTCTAGCTAATAGCCATTGACAGAAAATCACATTCAGTTTTGAATATTCCATATTCAAGTGCACACCTCCATATTGCACACCTCAGTTGCAATTCCAGGCTTTGGTAACTTATAAACTCAAGACGAGCCCCGAAGACATTGCAACAGTGGAGAGGGATATGCACAGTCTCCTGAGAAGTTGGTGTTGTGGAGCATTTGCAGGCTTAATGGCAACTGTTGCTCCTTTACCAATGACCAAACATAGACAACGAAAACTAGAATAAAAACTGGCCACAACTTTATTGGTTACTACTGTTGCCAAGTGAAAACTAGAAATGTAGAGACTCCTGTACCTTTAAAGGTTGCACTGTTGCTGTTATTAACTGCTGTCAAGTCAACTTCAATGTATGGCAACTCTGTGGATGAGAAACCCCCAAGTCACCCTATCATCAACCACCCTACTCAGATCTTGTAGATTCAGGGACATGTCTTCCTTCATGAGTCTTTCCATCTGCAATGCCATCTCCCTCTTTTCTGACTGCCTTCCACCTTACCAAGCATTACTGTTTTTTTTGTTTTTTTTTGGTAGAGAGTCATGTCTTTTCATGATATGGCCAAAGTACGGTAGCCTCAGTTTAATCATCTTGGCTTCTAGAGAGAGTTCAGGCTTGATTTGCTCTAGGACCCATTCGTTTGTCTTTTTGGCAGTCCGGGGTATCTGTAGAACTCTTCTCTAGTACCACGTTTCAAATGAGTTGATTTTATTCCTATTAGCTCTCTTCATTGTCCAGTTTTCACAACCATATACGATTCTTATTCTTATCTCTATTTATACCCCTCAAAGCAATCAACAATACAAAGCAATCAGAACCACAATGGCATGGACAATCCTAACTTTAGTATTTAATAATACATTTTTACACTTCAGGATCTTGTCCAGTTACTTCATAGATGTCCTTCCAACTCCTCGTCTTCTAATTTCTTGACTGCAGTCTGCATTCTTATTAATGACTGAAACAAAGTATGGACAATCTTTGACTATTTGATTGTTTTCATCATCTTCTTTAATGTTATGTGAATCATCTGTGGTCATTATTTTTGTTTTCTTAACGTTCAGCTGTAAACCTGCCTTTGCACTTTCTACCTCGACTTTCTTCACTAATTGTTCCAAGTCTTTGCTGTTTTCTGCTAGTAGTATGGTGTCATCTACATATCTTAAATTGTTGATGCTCCTTCCTCCAGTTTTCACACTTCCATCCTCTCTGTCTAATCCTGCTTTACATATGATATTTTCACTATACAAGTAAAATAGACAGGGTGAGAAAATGCAGCCTTGCCTGAACCTCTTACCAATTGGCAGGGGAACATGTGACCAAATAGAAATAAAAACAGGGAAACTATACAAGGAAGAACTATATAAAAGAGATGAAAGGTTGACAAATTCATTCAAAGAAGAACTCAAAAATACTGTTTGAAAATGAGGTGCATCTTATATATCAATGTATCTTATGTCAGGAGCTAATATTTGCTGGCATATAAATGAGGTGCATCTTATATGATGGTGTGTTTATTACTACTACCGCTACTACTACTACTACTATTCAGGAGAGTAAAGCAATCACCATGGACAGCAGATGGGCACGGCCTTAACTCTCCTAATTTTTTCTGAGTCCCCCAAGCTAGCTTGGCCCACTCTCCCTCAGCCCTACGAAGTGTGGCCCTCCACATTTTTCTGCAGATCCCACAATTCCTCAGCTATGCTGGTTGATAGAAGCTGCAATACAACAGCATCTGAGGGGCAAGAGGGTCTCTATCCTGTTACCACCGTGTACTGGCCTGGCCTTTGGTAAACCAAAGATATCATTTCGATATCATAATTCGGTCCTGCTCTGCCACCCCAGCCAAGTGTTTGTGAGGCTGCCGAACAAGCACTGAGCTAAGGTATGACAATTAAAGCTGACTCATCTTTGTTTACATTAAGGCATGCCAGAAACTGCCAGATATGCTTTAGGAGACCTCCCCAGGCAAACACCTCCATTAAAGATGCACGCTATAACAAAAGACCCTCGGCCCTGAGCGGGCACCCTGGCAAGCTAAGTGCTCAACTGCCAAGCTAGCTGCATCTACATACTGGCCATACTACTGTCAATTCGGACCTTGAATCAATCATGTAAATTCTAACCTTTTGGAGACATTGTCTCCAGCTCAAAACTCATTGTTTTCGCCCAAGACCAGACTAGCCCATGGTCATTCCTTCTCCTATAAAAATCCCCAGTTCTGAGAGCTCCTTGGATCTTTCGCTGGATCTCTCCGGACGTACATCCAGCCTTGCTGCCGCTCTGTTCAGCGAAATCCCCTCGGCCGCTGTGCTAGTTTCTTCTCTTCAATTGAACTTCACCAGGACTGTGAGATTGGTGATGTATCACCCATTTCCTCCCAAAACTCTTATTTCCTGTTTCTAGTTAGTTGTGTGTTTGTGTTTTCGTAATAACTGCTATCTGTTTAATAAATATCATTGCTAGTTTAAACTGTCTGACTGCTCACTGACCTGAACCTGTATACATAGGGTAAAAGATCCCCGCTAAGTTACCCTGCCTCTCGCTAGCCAAGAGAGTGCTCCAGCTAATTTCCCCACCTTTGCTTGGTTTGTTTTGGATGTTTGGGTGCCCCTCCCGGGACCCCCAATTCACAGGGTAACAATTCTTGCAGTAGCAGTTGCCAGAGAGGTCTCTCTTATGCTTGCAGGATGAATGACTCATCAACAGCAGCAGCGGGAGAGAGATAGAAAGAGGAAAGTGTGGTGTTCTCTTTGGAGAAAATTGTGATTTACACTGGGAGAATTAAGAGCAAGCCAAGGTCAGGTGTCAGGTGTTCATCTTGAGTTCTATTCTGAGGTAAAAGATTCCCTCTTCAAGAACCGGATTGCCATGAGGGAGTACAATCTCCCATTCAGTTATCTCTGACTGGCTCATCCAACTGGGAATGGGAGGGAAGAATATTCCTTAAGTGATAGCTGGAAACTAAACCCATAAAAGGAAAAAAGGAGAAGCTACGTGGAAGCACCAGAGATTAAGGGAAATGGATTCTGAGATGCCTCAGTGTTTTCTGTGGGGTAAATGCACTGCCTTTTTCATTGTACAAAACCAGAAGCTAACTTTAAATTGACTGTGGATTTTGTATTCTACACACAAAAATTCAGCAAGCCCACTGAATTTGTCTTTGTCAAGCAATTCTGTATGTACAATCTTAAACAGACTTTCCTATTTCTTTCCAGCACATACGATTTGTTATCAAGGCGATGTCTGTGGATCTGTTTCTGCAGACTTTTTTTTCACAGATTTTGCCTCGGGGCTGTATCTTAGGGTCATTGCTCTTCAATATTTTTATCACTGACTTAGATGATGGTGTGGAGGGAATCTTTATCAGGTTTGCAGATGACACAACACTAGGAGGAGTGGCTAACATTTTGGAAAATAGGAAGAGCATTCAAAAGGACCTAGGTAAACTAGAAATTGGGCAGAAATAAACAAACTGAAATTCAATAGAATCAAATGTAAAATTCGACATTCAGGCCACAAAACAACATGCACAGGTGTAAAATGGGGGTTATATGGCTCAGCAGTACTACATGTAAAAAGGACCTCAGAAGCTGAACATGACCCATGGTCACACAATAAGATTCATATCTCAGCAAAAACTTAAACCCAGATCTTCTAAGACTCTCAAGCCAGCACTGCCTTTCCACACATTATCACATTTGTGATCCCTCTCCCACATTTGCACCACAACACTTGAACTATCTTGTGAGAATCAGCAATAGCAGCCAATTTTGATTTCTAACTCCTCCTACTTATATGCTATATATGGTATTTTTTCTTTGTATCTGAATCTTCATTGATAATCAACCACACATAAAACATGCTGAGAGAATTAATTTTTTTAAGAAAAAATAGTGGCAAAACAACCTATGCACCCACCACCTGAGATCCTGTAAGTGGCATACCCCAACTGTGCTTGAATTATGAAGAACCCTGGACCCTGGCTTCTCTCAATTTTAGTCAAATGCATTTTAACAGAAGGCTTTTCCTTTTAAAAGCATGAAGAAGTAGCTTTTGATGATCTCATAAGACAATGGGGATGCAGGGAGCCAGTGTGGTGTAGTGGTTTGAGTTTTGGACCAGAATCCTGGGAGATCTTCTTGTTCCTTAGTTGCAAATCAGCAATGCACTCCGTAAGAGATGTTTGAGAGATTCTTGGTAAAGCTTGTCATCCACTATTATAAATCTAGTTGGAACTTCAGGTGTCACTTCCTGAGGATTTTCCCTTGACAATTCAAACAGAGGCTTAAGGCTCTCATCCAGCCTTTGTTCTTTAACAAACTCCGACATTGGGGTTTCTTGAAGATCACTGATCTGCATTTATTTCTTTTTATTGCTGGGTTTCTTAGTGGCACTAGTGTTGCTTTCTTGGGTAGGAGTTCCTTCATCCAGTTCCTTCCCCCTTAATAACTCTGATGGTACCATTTGGGACTTCTGTGTCATGTGTCGGGTAGTAACACAGACCTGACAAATATGTTTGGCCAAATCATTTCCAGTTAAGCAAGAGGCTGGAATATCTTCCCATACAACTACCTTCCAGTCCCCTGTCCAGTTCTTGTATGTAATATGAATGATTGCAATTGGAGCTGAAAACACAGGCCCTCCTAGGCCTTTTAATAACACTTTTTCTTGGGGACTGAGGTTTCTAGGAGGAATCAGATGTGGCTGGAACACGCAGATCTGCGAGCCTGAATTTCTAATTCCCCATACAGTTTTCCCTAGAACCTCTATTTTCTCTCCATATTCATGCATCCACTCTGTGGCCCTTTTCGCACAGCATTTCTGAAGCGAAAGGGCCCCTTGAGCATTGCGTAAATGTGAGGAGTGGTCCACACAACACACTCACATTTGCGTGACACTCAAGGGCCTGATGTGGACTGCGCATGCATTTTTTCATTTTTGGCTCAAAGCCGAAAATGCTGCGTGGTTGCGCACCGCTCCAGGGCCCCGTGCACACTTACCTTGTGTGCGGAGCCTCGGGAGCCGGGCCGGTTGTGCGTCCTCTCCTCAGTGCAGCCTGGGAGGTCCCAGGCTGCACTGTGAAGGGAAGAGGCGGGGTGCTCGTGCGACCAGGAAGCAGCTGCGGAGCTGAAGCAGGAGGGATGCGTTCCCCTGAAGGCTTCCTGCGCGAGCCCCACAGCCCAGCACTGGGAAAAGGTAAAGTGCGAAAAGGGCCTGTGTCAAGAGTCACTAACATGCAGAGATTAGAAGTGAGAGGAAAGAAACTGTTTCCTTCCTCCCCACTAAGCCTCATTTCCATGGCAACTGGCCAGCCAACTCAGGTTGACAAGTTTGCCTTTGCTGTACTGACTCAACTGTAGTTATGCAATATGAACGTTTAGGCTTTTCCATTTTATCTTTATCCACCCTCTCTGGGCATTGGAATTGAAAATGGTCAGCTTTCCCACAGTTATAACACATTTTTTTTCCTTTTGGTGAGGAAATGTTCTTTATTCTGGGCCTATTCCTGTCAGGACCGCGAGGAGTTTCTTTTGCCTTCTCAGTATCTCTGCCATGAAATGGCTGCCCGCTTCTAGGAAATTTCCTATCATAGGCCATTTCTGCACGAGGTGAGGGAATTGCTCCATGCTGGTACTTACTGGATCTTCTGGGCACAGACCGATGCGAACTCTCCCTTAAGCCCTTCCACAGGGCTCCTCGTCTCGTCCAGGGTGAATCGGAGCAGTGCGAGGTCTTAGATCCGCACTGCTCCAGCTTCCAAAATGGCAGCTTCCAGTTGTTCGTGGGTCCTGACCATCCGCAAAGTTCGCCACATCTAAAGCCCGCCCTCCGCAGATCGCAGGCTCGCATTGGTGTGAGCCTGCGAATCTGCACAAGGGAGCAGGAACGCAATGGCATGCTCCAAAAAATTAAAGAAAGGTTTTCTACCGTTCTTTAAAAAGCACGCTGGAGGACCAGTTGGGGGCATTTCGGAGCGGACTGAGGTACAGATCTGAGGTAGGTAGTCCGGACCTAGTCTGCTCCAAGGTGCAGACGACCTCTGTGAGAGGACGCACTGCACCCTTTTAATTCCCTCATGCGGAAATGGCCATAGTTTTGAGGTTTTGGAGCACCTCTGATGGTAACTAGATGGTCCATCATTTCAGCTGCCTGATTAACTGTTTTAGGCTTTTTGTCCTGTATCAGCCATCGGTATTCATATGGCAGGATGTTATAAAATTCTTCAAGCCCTATGAGCTCTTGCAGCTGTTCTTTTGTTTCTACTTCAGACCCTGAAACTCATCCTTCCAGTGCTCTAATCAATCTACACCCCATCTATGAATAGGTTTCCTCAGGTTATTCGCTCAGCTCATGAAATTCTTTTCGGTGATGTTTAGGAGTCAAACCAAATCTTTGTTTGATCCCTCTTTAAACAAGTCATAATCATGGGCCTCTTTAGCTAAAATTTGCCAATAGATTTCTGCCATCACTCCACAAATTTGAGATCTGAGGTAACTCACCCTTTCCTCTGGTCTTATTTGTAATTCACCACACACGCTCTCAAAACTAAGGAGAAAGGCTTCCACATTATCCCCTTTGTAATATTTAGGGAATCTCTTCATGTCTACATGAGGCACTAAACTACTTTCTTGCCCATTCCTGCCAAATTGGGTTTGCAATTCTAATTCTCTTAATTTTCATTCATGTTCCATCACCACTTGTCTTTCTTTTAGAGTTCTTTGCTGTTCCATTTCTTTTTCTCTTAAAGCTCTTTTTGTCTCCAGTTCTTTTAAAGCCCTTTTTTCTTCAAGTTCTCTTAAGGCTCTTTCCTCTTCCATTCTTTTCAACTCAAGTTTTATTTTCCATATTTCTACACTCTCTGCAGACTCAACTGTAGCCATTTCAACCAAGGGCTGTCCTTTCTCAGGGCTTTCAATGCTAGTTTTTGTCTTCTTAGATGGCATCAAAATTTTAGTATTTCCTTACAAATTACCCACCCAGTTACCTCAGGAAATACTACTTTATTCTTTTGCTTAAACTACCTTGATAGTTTCTTAGAGAGAGATTACACAGTGTGTGCCTTTTATTCTTAGAACTGAGAAATTTTCTTTTGGGTATTCCACAGATTCCCTTACTATGTACCTTCAAATTATTACCTCAGGGAATCTTGCCTATGAAATTCCACTGGATTATTTCAGTCAGATCCCACCACTTCTTTGGTCAGATCTCTACAAATTTTCTGTTCTGATCCCACCAATTTTTTTGGACAGATCCCACTGCTTTGACACCACTCTTTGTAAAACATGGAAAAAACCACCTCCCGTCAGTGCTGAGTGCCAAAGGCGCACCCAAGCCTCGCACACAGGCCCTGCCCAGCCTGACACCTCTTTGTGTTCAGGTCTGAACAGCCAGGGAGATCTCTGAATCAAGCCAGGGCCAGGACAAACAGGTCTGCCTCAGTTCTCCCTCTCTGAGAATGCAGCACCTTCCTCACTCTTGTCCTCCCCTCGGCTTCTTCCTTTCAGGACTCTCCCCCTTTACTCTTTCCCTAAATCTGCCCTTCTCCCAGATGTAAGGATCAGCAGTGAATTATATTTTCTAAGACTGTGGTACTGTTGGCACTAAGGTCAAGATGATATCATTGGTAGTGTGTGTATTCCAGGATTCAAAATAAGACTCTGTGACGCTGTTGTAAGGAACACAGAACTTCAAACATTTATTGTAACACTGTTACTTTAAATGTGTTTTGTACCTAAATTTTTATAAACAGCACACCATTCTTCTCTCTCTCTCTCTCTCTGTCAGGGTTTCCCTCCATGATGAGTGTGGGGAGGTATTCTGGATGGGCTATGTAGTAGTAAGATGCTGGTAGTTTATGTAGTCAGCCTGCTTTGCCTGCAGATGTTAATTGCAGTAACATTCCAGAGTACACCGTTACCAAAACTTCTGAAGTTCTCACAAGATAGTATCCTAGTAACCGCTTAGGGGATGGAGGCACAAGGTCAGCCTTAATCGGTTCTGTGGGAATGAGGGAAGCATTATAATTACTTGTCTCTGGGAATCTTCTCAGTTTGAATTACTGAAGTCATTTGTACTCTGTTTGTACACCAGAATAAATCTTGCTTTCACATGTTTATTTCTGCGTGTTTGAATCAGTTCTTGACAGAGTGATTCAAACTCACTTAAACCAACCAAATGCATCAAATGAGTAAGGAGGAGGAAGGAATCCCCTGCCCCACGGATGAAGAACGACCTGACACAATAGAAGCTGAGCCTGTGGATTCTTCGGTTAGAGATTTGGACTTGATGGAAGAACTCATTGCCAAACAAGAGGAAGTGGAAAGAAAAGATGAAGAAATTTCACAGCTGAAAGCTCTACTTCATGATTGGAGATTGATGGGACCACGAATGGGCAGAACACCAGCCAGAGATCAACACCCCCCCCCCGCTGCCGAGGTGCCAGCCCCTCCTGGTTTGCCTCAACCTCCAGCGGCTGCCAGGGCCTTTAGTGAGCTAAAGGCCTCTTTTAATGGGAGCAGTGAAAAGCTGTCATTTTTCCTGAACATGGCTTCGAATTACATGATTGATTATGGGCACTTATTCCCAGACGACACTGCCCGAATTAGATACCTCAGCCAGCGCCTGAAGGGGGAAGCTGCCGATTGGGTAGCGAATCTTCATAATGCCCGCTCTCCAGAAACAGGGGACCTGCAACTTTTCATGAATCATCTCAGGGAATGCTTTGAAGATCCTCACCTCCAAGAAAAAGCGAGATACCAACTGAAGAAACTGAGACAAGGACAGAATGATGTTGGGGAGTACTCAGAGAGTTCCGAAGATTAGTTGCGAAGGTTCCCGAATGGAAAGATGATGTTTTGAAGGAATTTTATAAAGATGGCTTGAACCCTGCCATTCTGCACAGCTGCTTGAACCAAGGGGATCTCCACAGCTTGCTAGGATGGATAAAACTAGCTGTAGAAGTGGAAGGCATCTTGCAGTCTGTGCAGTTGACACGCCAGAGGCA